>VZZY01022719.1:217432-247723 GCA_013400335.1 Eurystomus gularis
CGCGTTGCGACGTAAGTGAAAGCGAAAGTGAAAGTCAGGATGACCCGCCCAGCTGGGAGGGGGAGGTTCAGTTGGGAGGGCCCTGCCGCTGCCGCCCACTGCGCCCCAGGCCTGGACCCCACTTTGCCCCAGGCTCCGCTTTGCTCCAGGCCCCACTTCACCCCACGCCCCGCTTCACCCCACGCACAGACCCCGCGGTTCCACCGCTGCGGGGCCCCGCTTCTCCCCAAGCCCAGGCCCCGCTTCAGCCCAGGACTGGGCCCCACTTCACCCCAGGCCTGGGCCCCCTGCCCTGACAGAACAGAGGCAGGAGGGGGGCAGGAGCCGATGGCTGCCTGCCTCTTTCCTCCTCTCCCAGCCCGTTACACCAGCGAAGGTCTTGCCGCAGACAGAGCCAAGTCCAAAAGTAGTAACAGCTCAAAACTGGCTCGGGGCCCTGTTTACATCTCTGAAAACATGTTCAGAAACACACCTGAGACTAAACAGAAAACAATTCACTATTGAAAAAAAACATTGAGGATGCTGGACTGAGAAATTATTTGACTAAAAACCAAAACACCCATGTCTGCTGTTAAAATTGGTCTGAGTTCCGTCCGCACCTCCCAATACGTTTTTCAGTGTTGTCTAAAGCAGTTCAGGTTCTGGCTTTGAGTCAGCCTCAGCTCCCAGCAGATGTTTGGATTACCAAAAACGGAGGCAGTATTTAAAAACAGCTGTTGTCACAAATATTAAAAATGTTGAAATGGGTCACCGTTCCTCGACTACGACAGGAAAGCTGTTTATGTAAATGCAAATTTCCCCCTCTCTCTTTTTGAAGAAAAAAACCAAACGTGGTAATAGTTTCTGAAATGAGTGGGCAGCCTTCCTGGCAGCAGGACACAGCATGAGAAAATATTGCAAAGAAACGAGCTTTTCGATGAGTTCAGGGCTGAAATGAACCTCTGCAGGGCAAGCAGACCTGTGAGACAAGGGAGCTATACATCTGCTCCTCTGCCAGGATGCCCACCTGCTACAAACGGCTCCCCAAGAACGTGTCGGGGATGATATTTTCGATATTTTCAGTCCACTTCCACTAGAAGTTGGTTGCCTGCCTGCATAGCAAAGGCAGCTTGCTTAAGAGACATCAAACTTTGTGCTGTGATTAGTGTTTCACGATTCTGCTGAATTCCCCAATCAGTTTAACGGGCAATGACCAGCAGCGCTGCTGGAAGAAGAGGTCCCATTCCGCCAGTCCCACCACACTACAGGTACACAGAAAGCAAATGACAATTGGGAAGTGGCTGAGGCCAGAATTAATTCTGACGAGCAGGTGGAAGGGTGACCTGCAGCATTAGTTTCAGTCCTCCGTGCCCCAGCCTGTTTCACTGTGCAGCTGCAAAGCGGTGACAGCAGCTGCAGTAACGGGGAGGTGATGGGGCTGGCAGGTATGGGACCAGTGCTCTGGGACATGAGGCACAAGCCCAGTGACACTGTGGCCTTGTTATCAGTCTCATCTCTAACTTGTGTTGATGATGCACCACGCATGCGGTTTGTTCAACTCTTCCTCTGATTTTCAGGCAGTTATGCTAACTTTTACAGCTATTTGGGGTAGGCAAAATAAGCTGAAAGAAAGTGAAAGCTCCTTTAGCCATGAAAAGTAGGGAAGTACAGTCGTGAAATACGAATGTCAAGCCTCCTTTTCTCGTAAGGACAGAGCTTGGGGGCTTCTAGACTTGGTGGCTGGGGGACAGAGTTATACTCACTTTTTTCCACTGTAAAGTGATCACAGGTAGTTTGACATGACCTCTGTAGCTACCTCGGTTTCCTACACATGACTGCTTCTTTTCCACTGCTTCAGGTTTCACTTGTAGAGATCCTTTGAGAAAGGACAACTGCTGCTCATGGGACAGGAAGGTCTGAGCTCGCCCTGGAATGGGTTTGACAAGTCAAAATTCCTTGGCATTATCACATTTGCAACAAGATTTTTGCTGTTGGAAACCTCTCGGGCTGTGGCCAGCATTCAGCACTAACAGAGCACCAGAAATCAGTCGAGCTGTCTGCCACCGCGATCGAATGGCAGCCGGGAAAACCAGAGGGCCGTCCTACTTAAAGCACAGCTCACAGCTGGGTGGGAAGTAGTATTTAGCTCAGCAGTATTCCTGTAATCAGGTCATTCCTGACTTGTCTCCCTAACTGCGGACCAAGCTGTGGGGTTTTTTAGCATGTCCCCGTCACCATTTCAGAATAGAAAACCCCTGAGCCTGGTGTAGATTCACACCAGCTTTCATCAGACTCCAACAACCACAGTGCCTGGTTCCTCACAAGCAAAAGGACTTTCCTGGGTGTTAGGGTACAGAAGCGCTGTGCTGGACAGCTGAAGGACAGTGGCTATTGTCTGCAACTGATTTAATGCTGATTTGCACAATATAAGAAATAATAGGTCCTGAGAGAAGCCTTCTAGAACTGAGGGGGGCAGAGACCTTCTCCCCCTCCTTCAAACCGTGCCCCTTCCTACACACGTGCACACGCCAGCAGCCTTCATCCCGGAGGTACCTTCGCAGGTGCCGTGTGTGCAGCTGCTGTTCAAAGGCGTCCCAGCGCCGTGTGCCCTTGATCACGTCTCAGAACGTTAAAGAAACTGGTAGAAGACATAGGGTGCCCGGAAGTTAGTTCTCATGTTTTCAGGGTTTTTTTAACCGCTTATGATTTTCTTGGTCTGTTTGCTTCATTGGACTGAAATACAACGGCTGTGCTGTTTAAGGGCAAATACCTCTACTGGGAAAAATATAATCAATAGACTTAATGCAGCAGGTTTGAGAATGAAAAGAGATATATTTCCTATTGTCATCAAACATGCCTGTGAGCAGCGGAACAAGCTAGGACAAGTTTCCTGTAGCTTTGTGTCTCACGCTCGAAATATTTTGTGCCTGATAGGGCACAAGCTCTGATCAAAGCCTGTCTTGTGGTGAAAAGACTTGTAATGTTTCCTCTCATCTTTTCAGTATACAGCAATACGGCTGAGTTCCGGTCGCTCTCTTTCCCTTAAGGGACGTGCAAATTTGACTCTCTGTCTCTAGTTGCCCATTTTTCCCCAAACTCATGTCAACATAGTACTCCTGAGAGCTCCACTTGTCTCTTAGGTTTGGTTGAGATTGCCAGCCAGCCTCAGTGGCTGTTTTGCTCCTATTTTGACAGCAGCACTGGCAGCGCACTGTGCATTTCAGTTTCCCCAGCCAGGCAACATGAGACAGAGACATAGAAGATATCTCTATTAGACACACCAGAGACAAATGGGGTCTGTGGCATCCTGGAGGGACCAATCAGTTCCAAATTGGTTATGGTTTTCCTGCTCTTTTGGGTGTGTTGTTTGTTTGGTGGTTTTTTTCAGTGAGCATCTGAATCACCAACTCTTGCAAGCTGTTAGTGCAGCTTTCTGCTTCCCCCATGGCCCAGGACGGCAGCACAGCAGGGTATTCCAAGCCAACTGAATTTATGCTGACCTCTCAATTCCTGCTGGCCAACACACAGCCTGTTTTTTCCTCATACAATTGGCCAAAGCATCGGGCAATTTATTTGAACCATGCTATGCCGTTCGTGTGCTACTGTAGTCAGTAGATCCTGTGATGGGAGTATTCTATTTATGAGATAAGACAACAGCAGTCCAGTAACTAGAGATACTGCAGTGTCAGGTTTGGGAAGAGCCACGTAGGTGCCCTCGCCCAGGAGCGGTCCACACAGGGGAAGGCAGAGCCCCAGTCAAGGATAGAATCTGTGCACTCCTTGTTAGGAGAGAAGGAAGAGGGGGAGAAGTAACCCTAGATCTTGGGCAGGGGATAAGAGGGGATTAGTTCAAGGCTAAGTAACAGGAATTCTGTTTATGAACACCTGTTAATGCAGCTCCTATCGTACTGCTTTAAGAAAGAGCAACAGGCTTTTGTATCAGGGTTCTGATGCAAGCAGGTCGCACACAGCTTACCTGTACTGGAAGAGTGCAGACCAGCACACGAAGACTGGACGTTGATCTTTCAAAATAGGATCCACCAGCTACAAAGGTGCCGTGGACAATGCTGGACTTCCATCAACACGGACAATGTCAAATTCCACCCCTTAAAAAAAGCAAACAACGCAGCATTATAAAGGTGTTTTCAACAGCATCCTGGGCTGTGGTCCAGCCAGCCTGCACATTTTCACAGCTTCATTCCCTATTTATTTTGGTGGGTTTTTGCCCCCCCGAGTGCTTTTTTTGTGCTGGAATGTCCTGTCAGACCTGTACAAAATGTCAGACCTGGAAAATGTGTTCAGAATTAAAACTAATATTCCCTAGTAGATATAGTGAAAGGAAATGACTCCAGTTTAAGTGATACTGAAGGCATCAGACAGAGAAAACTCTTTGTTCCTTCCAGCTTTGATTTTTTCTAAAGCTCCACCTTTTGGAAGTATCATTAAAGAACACATAAGTGTGGGTAATAACTCAGTGGTGTCTTTTGAAAAGACTCCAGTGTGAAGATGTTGAGTAACATTTTGTGGGGGCAAAGTATTTAAATGTAAATGGAAGCAACAGACCTTCAGAGCCCCGAGTTTTACAGCATCAAGGAATCGCTTAAATTATCCTTTACAGATAAACAACACTAGCAAGAGAATCAATCGGAATGAGCTTTGGCACCAGGTTACACAACTAAATTTTAGAAGAATTCTGCTCTAGTACTGCTAGAAAAAAATAAACTCTGCATAAGTTTTCTGCTTCATCAAGTTACCCTGTTCATCCGCCCGCATAAAATTACAATCTCATACACACAAACAAGGAAGGGGAAAAAATTTTATAAAGTCTCCAGCCCTGACTGGCATGTGATATCTGACCATTAAAATGAAGCAAACAATATCACATGAACAATACACTTGAAAACCCCCAGAATTCTGTTTGAACAGACTTTTTCTTCATCCAGAGGAAGTGTTTTTACAGTCACTGTGACCCCTGGTGGCTAAAAGTAAAATACAAGTTAAAATATAAACTGCAAGGGCTTTAGCTTCATGAAACTGTATTTACACTGCTGTATATAACTCAGGAATGTTTTGCAGTAAGGACTTTCTAGTGTTCTAAATACTCTGACAATCGTTTTGCATAATTATACATATTTTTCATATATTTAGGTATTTACATAGCAAGGTCTTTGTATCACAAGGCAATTCACTTGCTGGATAACATCATCATGTCATTATTGCTGTTACTATTTACATTATAGTAACAAAACCCCAGATGAAATTAAGGATCACTTTACAAAGTTACTGCCAAGAACTCCAGAGTAAACGGGTGTATACGGACTCTGCCACTTAACGGGATCTCCTACCACAGACCCCAGATTTCTCCTTGCAATAAGCAGCACATATATGACAAATCAGTGGTAAAACGTGGCAGGACAAATCCTTTCTTGGCATAACACAGGCAAATGAAAGCCTGCAAAAGCAAGCAGCATAGGATTTCAGGCTGACATAACTGCATTACCTATTTCTAGCTGAAGCATCCCGTAACTTCATATGTAGTTGCAGAATAATCACATTTCCTTTGACAAAAGATGCTGGTTTTCACCTAAGTGATCTCTTATCGTGATCACTTTCTGGTCACAGGAAGGGAATTTGCCCTGGGCTGCCGGTAGTTTTCCTCCTCAGGGGCAGACTATGGATGTTTCCCATTCTGGTGGAGTACAGATATATTTTGTTTTTAAATCCTGTCCTGCTGTCTCATAAGTGCTTATGTTCCACATGAAACAGAGTTGCCCATTTAAGACATGCAACCAAGAAGAGCATCTTGGCTACTCCTGCTGACCAATACCCTGATGTTTCTGAAGAAATCATGCTTTCAGTAGCAGAACAGAGACTTCTTTTGGGTTTGTTTGTTTTGTGTTAGGGGCAACAATTCAGTAATTACTAAAAGCAAAGAAGGCTCTCCAGGAATCCTTTTTCTACTCTGCAATTCTTTATTGCCGAGGGGAGAGACCAGTTTCCCGACTTGAGTCAAGGTCCTGGCTTTTAGGAGCGCCCAAACCAACATGAAATCTTGCCCACACAGCTACATTGCTACCCGAGGAAGCAAGCCAACAGCAGAAGCAGCTGAGGGAGGGCAGGGGAGCCTAAGCTGGAGAGATTTCCCACATTGCCTCTGTGATTTCAGGCCAGGTAACTCTAGGAAGCGTAGTTCATAGCTCTACCTGTGTGTCTGCTCCTCCTATAGCCATATTCAAGGTGTTTTAAAGTAGCTGCAAAACCACCACAGCACAGAGCTCAGCACTCGAGGAGTCCTTGAGCTTCAGGAGAGCTGCTCAAGGAGTCCTAACTCCTGCTCAAGCCCTGCTCAAGGAGTCCTAATTCCAGCAGGAGCAACAGCAACAGAAGGCCTCACCCAGGTCTGTGTCCCTACCACAGCAACTCACCCATCAGCGTCCACAGGACCTCCATGGCTCTACCACCGCTGCTCCACGCTGCTGCAAGCCAAGCTGCAGCACAGCTCTTCCCCAGGGCTTCGACGGATGGTTTATTTGTCCCTGTGAGCTCACAGAGAAGACACTGTGGGAAGGCATTAGAGGATACAGAGCACTGCAGTGATCATAGAATCATAGCATGGCCTAGGTTGGAAGGGACCTTAGAGATCATTTAATCCAACCTCCCTGTCATGGGCAGGGACGCCTCCCAACTAGATCAGGTTACTCAAGGCTCTGTCCAGCCTGGTCTTGAACACCTCCAGGGAGGGGGCAGCCACAACATCTCTGGGCAATTTCTTCCAAAGTCGATGTGATGGAGTCTGCTTCCTCTCAGTATGAGGTGAAAAAAACATGTGAAAGGAGTCTCAAGCTCTGGCTGCTGCCTGAAGGGAGCCTAGCTGGCCAGGTTCAGGGCTTTTCTCTCAGGTGATAAAGTTTTGTGTGGCCAGGAGGTGCAGTTGCTAAGGAAATGCACAACCTGATTCACCTGAGAGAATGTGTGTGACAGCAGCACTTTCTTCCTTCTTGGGCTTAAGGGTGCAAGGTACTCGCAACAGGAGTTATGGAAATACAGAGTAGGCAAGAATGAGAGGCCCTTTCGCTTTACAAACCCCCACTTCTTTAGAAGACTGACATACTAGTCTTCCTCAGGGGCGCAAGTGGCAGCATATCCCTCAGAGGGAGAGGACCCAGACAGAAGTTGCACACAAATGCATTTTATTGCTCTCTACAAACACAGAGACGCATACATGGTATGCACATAAGCCATAGGGCTGTCCCAGAAGCGGGAGAAACACTATTCACCATGAATTAAACCACTTAATACAGACAAAAATCATTATTATAATGAAAATGCTAGAAAAAGCATAGCTTACACCCAGAATGTATAACATTGACAAATCAAGCCTTTGACCTACTATCTTTTCTTTAACATAAAGCAGTAAAATACTCTTTTTCTAAAATGAAAAAAGCAGCAAAACCGTAGAAATATTCCACATAGTTTCCTAGCTTCTGTTCATTCCTCACACTTTATATACTAGGACAATGAAAGGGTCATTGGGGGGAAAAAAATTCAAACCACAACAATAACCACCTTTGATGCTGTACAAGTTATAAGCAGAGGGAAATGGATTTTAACCAAGTGCGCATGAACCAAAGGGTAGTAAATTTATCCTCTGGAGTGACTGAGCAAACGTGTCACCAGTCAAGCCGGAACAAAGCTGATGGCTCTTACAAGCAATACGAGAGAAATCTCTCCTACGGCAATTCTCATCCGTCACAACTGTAACATTGACAAAAACACCCTCCTTCACTTTGAAGACGTTCGCCCCTGACCGGGCCGCACGCTGTGTACCGTTACCAGCAGCATCTACACAGCTTCAACACCGCTCACAGAATGCCTCAACTTTTCCTAAAGGATCCCATAAAAGTCAAACGTCTGCCCCTCTTTTCACACATAAATAAAATACATGGGGAGATAAAATTCCCTACAGAAGAGAGGATTGGACCTGGACTGTCTGATGCAGTCAGATCCGTCCTCTGGACTAAAAGGCAAAGGTCCATGCAGAAAGGCCTCCCCTGACTACCAGGGCCTCCACAGAGCACTGGCGTCTTTCGGAGATGCTTGCTTCAGGGTGCTGGGGTTCCCAGGGGAAAAGGCGACTTCCGTAGCAGCTGACTGGCTCTTCTGGAAGTGGCTTAAAAGTTTGGTCTGTGTTTCAGTTCGGACTTTATGAAGTGAGAGGAAATGGAAAGCTTCTTGCAAGCACCTAGAGTAGCCCTCTCTGAAGTCAAACTGAGAGCTTTTATGGAAGGATCCTGCAGCTGGGCAAGGGAAGAGAAGAGGGAAGGGGAAGAGAGAATAGTTTAGAACAACTGTTCATGGCTAGAGATTCATAAAACTGTCACGGATTTGCAGTAAGCTAGAGAAAATCCAATACTCACTCTTCATCTGCAGCTGGCTCTGCTGCTTCAGGTAGCTGACAGTCATCTCCAGGATGTCGGCTTTCTCCAGCTTGGAGTTGGGCTGGTGTCTCTGAAACTCCTTCTCCAGGAGCAGTTTCAGCTGCTCGATGCTGCTGTTAATCCGGTCACGGCGCATTTTCTCCACCACTGGCTTCCTCAGCTGTAAAAAGCAAAGGAAAAGAGACCTATTATTAGAAGGATCTTCTCCCAGCCATTTCACAGGACAGTTTGTGACCCATCACTGCTCCTAAACAGTGCGGACCAGCTTCTCGGCTGGTGTAAACTATCAGAACAGCCAAGAGCGTGGCTCGAAGCTGCCTTGCTGTGCCTGAACTTACTTTGTTTTTCTCCTTTGGTGTCAGCAGGTTGTCGGGCTCCATGAAAACCGTGCTGGGAGCCATCTGTTGTGAGGAAGGAAGGAAGGTCTCAGAGTGGAAGTCCAGGAGAAGTGTGTTGCTGGAAGCTGCCTCTGCCCGATATTTATACTGCACAACCTCCCTGAGAGCCTGTGGGTCTCTGGCTCGGTGGCGTTTCCCACACTCCACAGCCAATCAGGGAGATAGGCAGCACAATAGGAGCAGCATCTATTCTTGCATGCTCCATTGCCAGTGAATAGCCCGGGGATAATGACCTTCTCCCAGATGAGCAGGTGGGGAGTGTGCGGTACGTGAAAGGCCGGGATCAGAATTATGTGTCAGAAGCTGGGAAAGAGCTGGCCCTCAATGGGAGAAGGCTGCTGACTAATGCCGCAGATCAATAGCATTCCAGGCGCAGCCTTGGGTTCACATGTGGGCAGGAAGGAGGAGGTCAGCTGCCGATGGCGGGAAATAAACTACAGCGGGCGGGCGGCTGCGTGGGGTGCGTCCCGCTCCGGGGACGCGCGGAGCACACGCTTCAGCAGGCACGACATGCACACACGCGCCGCTTCTGGCTTTCTGCGACAGAGCAGAATTTCTCTAAATCTGGTTTTCTCAGTAAGCCAGAGAGAGTTGTTCTTCCTCAGGCGACTGTGACACCAGTTTTGCCCACTTAACACAGAAAATGGCTTTTCTACTTTGGCTTACTGCAAATGAATACATTTAATTTTAAGTACACACAGTTATTGAAAACGTTTTCTGTTTTGATCTTTGTGCTCTTCCCTTGGTATCTTATTCTCTTTAGAATACTCTCAAGCCGTGCCACAAGTACTCTGCATTTCTGTTTTCAAAAACCCGCAAGACAAATCCACAGGGAGAAGGATCTAGGCGTCTTTTGGGATCAGTCTCACAAGCTGCTTTCTCACTTCCTCTCCGAAACACATTTTGCTCATTAAGGAATGCAGAAGAAATTCACAGAGCCCATAAACTTATTAGAAATCAAACTCCTGATTCCTCATTAATCTCTCTCTAATTAATTTCTATCCTCTGATGCACAGCGTCTGCTCCATAGGTGCCTGGGAGCTCTAACCCCACGCCAAGGGCTGAAGAAGGGAAGGGCAGCAGAGCGTTTTCCACATCCTCTGGACGCACTCTGAACGGCAGGGAAGGCCGACAGCACTGTTGCCCTCTTGGCATTACAGGAGGGCGAAGCGAGCAGGCAGCAGCAGCAGCCACACACCCAGAACCACACACTCGGGCCCCAGATTTACTCCACATATGCAACGTGACCTAATCAGTTCAACACGCTTCTCTGTGAGCATCAGTATCTCACTCTGGAAGAGTCAATACAGGAATAACAATAACTAGATTAATTACTGTCAAGGCTTAAGCCTGAGGATCTCTTACTGTAGTAAGTAAATACTGTTTGTGTTTACATCAATAAGTGTATGTGTGTTCAGGTATATATTAATATGTGTGGTCACACATGTCTTTTAACACGAATAGACATACACACGGACACATTTCTCTCTCACTCTGCAACTCGTTATTCGTCAGACCAGGTAAGGCTCAAATGACCTCTTCCAGGATCTGCTTTTCCATCCCCATTGTACTGCTCCTGAATAGGCTCCCTTCTTTCCGTACAGAGCAGCAGCTGTTGAGCTCCGAGTCTTTTATGTCAAGTTGTGGGAAAGCTTTTGTGACACCATTTCACATATTCTCCTCAAAGCTTGTGGATTATCTTTGAGCCCACGTAACGCCACCTCTGAAACCAATCTTTCGCTCTGTGCATCCCTCTTGGGGAGATTCTCTGAAACAGAAACTCCTGAGTAGAAACTCATTTCTTGGGTTCATTAATCAAGCTCGTGAAGAGGGGACGTGCCAATCCTGTGATCAGCTGGGCCCACTAGCGGTTTTGCTAGAAATGGTTTCTGTTTTCCAGATAACTCACTAATAAGCAGCTGTAAGAACTGCAATACTTTCCCTTTCCCTTGCAAGTTATATAAACTGGCTCCCCAGTTTCAGTCTGACAAAGCTGTTTAAAGGGTCAGATACCTTCCCTGCAGTTACCACAGAACACTACAAGAAACGAAGCCCGCCTCCCCAGAATCTCTGCATATACTTCTTCAAGGAATGGACTGCATGGGATAAGAATGCCTACCTGATTCTTCTCCCGGATCCCGAGCATCAAGTCCTGTTCCCTGTCTGTTCACCACGTGCTTGAGATGTGCTGGACCATTTTTCTCCTGCTGTTTCGTAATTCCATGGTTGGGCACTGTCACTGTAACCCAAGCCTTTAGACTTCCTGCCTTGAGCTCTGCCACTGACTCAGTCCCTTACCAGAAAACCCCATCGTCCAGCAAAGGCAGCAGCAGACTGCCTAGCAAGGATTCCAGAATAGCTCTGGTGCTCACGTTTGGTCAGTCCAAAGTCCATTGGAAAGGTGCAGGAGACAGTTGTGTCAACTGTCAGTGTGATCACAGCGTGATCACCCTGCGGCAACGGTTGCACGCTTGGAACAATCAAGGGGCCAGTGCTCAAAATTTGTTCTCCATTAGGATTCAAACCGATGCAAAGCCTGCTGCTGAGTAGGCTAAATGCTAAATAATCTCCAGTGACCTTGAGAAGTTCACTTAACTACAGAGGCTGGAGGCCCCACATATTTAGAATGTGTGTGATAATAAAAATTACAATATTCTATGTATTAATATGAGGTGAATGTAGCAAAACCTCCCCCAGATGGTAAATCCACTGAGGTTCCCACCTCCTCACTCACATATGAGTGTTAAAGCACCTGAAATAAAAACATATATTTAAAATAGCTCTGTGAAGGGAAAAATTAGCCAATTACTGACCATCTTGGAAGAGTTACTCGAATTAGATGCTCAATTACCCAACATAGATGCTCTGCTTCTGCTATGGTTGGAAATCCTAAAGAAAAGTAGTAACAAAAATTCCTCCCTATTACAAAGTTAGCAGAGTCAGTGGACTTTACACCAAGGATAAGGAATTCTGAATTACACACCTTCTGCTATGGTTCCAAACATACACAGTATCCCACAGAAAACTTGTTACCCAGATTCAGCAGCTGGGGATCCTAATATATTTGAGATACAGCATTAGCAACAGCCGACCCCCAAATCCCTGCCAGATGTTAGGTCTTTAGGACGACTTAAAGATGCTGCTGCTTTCCCAAGTCTTGAGAGATGCTCGTTGCCCTCATTGCTTCTCCCCTCATACGTGCTGCCCAGATGGCCTTTTGGAAGCAGCGTTTCCCACTGAACACAAAGCAGAGGCAAGCACCGTTGCTAATGTGGTTTGTAGTCAGGCACACTTCCTTTGTGACAGGAATGAATATAGTTAAGAAATGGTGTGGGAAACTCAGAAGTACACAAACTTCCAGAGCCTTATGCTAGCAAGTCATTTAGAAAACTGAAATGTGTGGGAGCAGGGACAGAGCGATGCTTCTGAAGAGAGAGTGGGAAAGACGGCGAAACGCAGGAGACTCAATTAGCGCCAAGTCCTACAGACCATCCTGAGGTGAAAAATAAAATGGGTCCAATCCTAAGTGCCTTACTTGGACCCTCACTGAAGTCAGTGAAACTTTGGACTCCATGATGAGTGAAGCTGACTGCTAGATTCGTTCTGTGGCTTTCATGCCTCCAGAAGTCATAGTGTGGGCCGAAACCACGTCTGCCACCTTCAGTGGGACAATTTTCTTTGGCCCTACTGGTGGATGAGCAAGATCCTGCTCCTGCAGCTCCTTCCCTGTCATTTCCCCCTTGCCCTGCTGCTTGGCCATCCCTTGTTTGAGTCTGGTGCAATTTTGGTTTGTCTGCATAGCTTCCTTCACTTTTTCCTTCACTTGGAGTTATTTTCCCTTTATGCAGTTTTTATAATCAGATTTTTCGTTCTGTCACTCTTTTCCCCCCCTGTCTGTCACAGGCAGATGTGGCTTGAGGACAGGAGTGTCTTAGAGACCCGCAGACTGTGTGAGTTTGGAGTTCCTTCCAGTTTCCCACACTGCTCTCCTATTCACCGCATTCAGGCGGAGGATAAAGGAAGTGTGCCATGCTACAAGCTGAATTAGAAATGGTGTTTGACTTCCCTTTGTACTTCACAGAAACCTTGCTCTGGGTAGACCATCTGCATAGCACTCACTGCGGAGAAAACCATTGATCAAGGCCTGTCAGCCCAGCTGGGGGAACTTGGGAAAGTAATTCCTTGTGCCACTTCAGTTCTTTAGGGCTTAACATCTGGCTGGAGGGGGAGGCGACAGTTGATGGTTTAACAATCTTGCTTCCTTTCAAGTTTGCGATGCTGTTTTGATCCCCGATAAGCCTTTCTGAAACCCCGATTTTAATAACATGGAAAGCATCCAGAAGACTAGGAATAATGCACTGGCTTTGCATTTTCAAAGTGCTTTACAAATACTAGCTAATGAATTCTCAGCAACCTCCTCTGCGAGATGAGGATGTATTATTAGCAATGTTTTACAAAGGAAGAAAAATAAGGCAAACAGGAGAAAACCAAAATTGCAATATTTCAAACACCGGTTGCAGTGCTTCTATTGCCAAGTGGCTGTTTGAGACATCTGCTTTACAGAGATGCTCAGCACTCACTTTCCTTTTAATTAGCTTTGGCATCTCTGAAAAGGAGCCAACTCCCTGGCTTGTGGGAGAATGTGGATTACCAGCCTGGACCACACTCGCAGCCATGCACCACCTAGATAACTAGATGCAGAAGTTCTCCTTTGTACTCAGGTTCAGTAGAAGGTTTTGAAAATGTTCTTTAGTACCTTTTGTTCAAGCCCATGAAACGGCTGAAAAGGAAGATGCGCTCAAATCCTTGATCTGGAAATGCTTAATGAGCTATTCAACAGAAAATAACTTGATCTCTCTAGAAAGTAAACTGAGTTTTAATTTGTTTAGTCCTGCTCCTGAAGACCTACCAAAGCCTCAGTCTTACACTGCTGCTGTCCTTAGTCCTTGTGCCAATCTGTCTCTCTGGGCTTGGAGCCCCATGGAGGAGAGGATGCGGCGTGCCCTGAATTACATGAACTCTCCAAGTTTATAAGGGAATTTCAGGCCTCCTGATGGCAGCTCCTGGGGACTTTGTGCTGGATTCTCAGTACCTCGTGCTGCAGCTGATTTTGCAGGGCATGTTTTATACTACCAGCTACACTGGAGATGTTCTGGGGGTCCTGGTCCTATTCTTAACCCTCTCTAGACTGCGTGTGGCTCTCTTTATTGCACCAGACTCCCCTGATCCTACATCTGACAGCATGTCTTGCCCTGTGGCACAGTGATGAGGGCATCCAGCTCTGCCTCATATGCCTTGTGAGGATCACAGTCTGTCAGTCCTTGAGTGGGCCCTTCCGCTAGTCCTTGCCTTCCTCAGAACTAGGTTATCTAGCATCTGAAAAACTGTTCTTGCCTGAAAGGCAGGGCTCTGCTTTTATCAAACATTTATTCTACTGCCAACTGAACACGGCAAAGATGTTCCTCAGTCCTCTAAAACCCACCTGCCTGGCAGGGCAGGACCTCACACTGAGCCTCAAGACACATCCACCAGACACGTGTCTGTTGTGCTCTGCACTGTGGTGACTGACAACTGCCAAGCATAAGAAAGTGGATCCCAGCGGGAGCAGACATCCCAAAACCCAGGCTGAGCTCAAGGGAAGGTGAGAATTTCACTGGAGCATAAGGGAGAGTCAGCTTCAGGTTACAAACTTGTTTCCAAGGTAGGGAAGAATCAAATGATGCTCGGGGGACGCCAGGGAAGCCTGTGACTATTATCTCCCCTCTCCACTGGTGCCCTAGCTAGAGCTGGGTGATTAAATATCTGACACATGCAGACAGGATTAACTGCTGCTGTCTCAAGGGGAGAGGGGACTGCTCTCCTGTCTGGCACCAACACACCGTTCCCATCCTGTCAGGGACAGCAAGTTGAGGCCAGACCTCAGAAACCACGCCCCCAGTTCTCAACCTGCTCCTCTGAAATATCCTCTCTGCAGGATACCTTCTCTGTGCCAAAATGCTTGTAAGTCTTGTGACTTTTATCACGAGACTTAATACTTATGGCCTTCAGTAAGACTTCGCATCAAGCCTCATGATTCTATAAAGACAGAAAATTAATGATACAGATCCAAGTGAAGTTAAAATGCTTAATAATCAAAGAGTAAATAAAAATAAGAGGCTTTTGATGGATTTTTTTTTTTCAGAAACATCAAAATGTTTTTTTTATGACTTTCATCCCACTTCTTGAAGCCCAGCTTTTGACATTTGAAAGGTTGGCAGTAACGCCGGATCCTCAGAGCTGCCGAGCCCATTGTAAGAAGTGAATACCACTGTCTTCCAAAAAAACCCCACCCACAACAATGAAGGAAGTGCATGAACTCTGCGGCTTCTGTGTCTGCTCCTTCCACTCCATTGCTGGTGACAGGCTGCTCTCCACCCATGGCTAGCGTTGAGTAGGTGACTGACTGATGGGGGTCTGCGTATTTCAGAGGAGCATTTCATCTTGCATATCTGGGGCGTGTGTGCTCCCACTGAAGTCAGCAATGTTTGGGGTGCTTCAGAGCAAAACTCAAAACCCTCTGGTAGCATGTGGGAGATAGGTGCTGGGTCTGAGGGCTGTTGCCGAGATGTTACTGAAATCGTAACTGACTAAGCACTGACTGGCATAACTCTAGAGCAAGGTGTAGCTCCGTCCTGGTAAAAGCAGAAGGGCAGGATCTATTCTGTGGTTTTCGAAGGAGGAGGGTGGCAAACACCTAACATGGTGGCTCCCGCCAAGCCTGCTCCCAGGGCAATGTGTTCCTTTGAGACATAATTGATTCCTGCCATCAGGCACCAGCCTGCTCTCCCCCAGGGTCAGCGCTTTCCCACATCCAACCCCATTATCCCACAGCCCATGCCTTTTGTACAACACACTCCAGCTATTCATGTGCAAAGCAGCTGTAATCCCCAGACCTTTCAGAGTCAATATACCAGGAAATAATAAATCCCTCTTGTGCACTCTTGAATATGCTGAGAGGTGACTTGGGGGAGCTGGGCAGAAAAAAAATAATAAATTCTCCTTAATTTTTAATTATTTGTAATACTCACTGTAGAAAGACTATGTCATTGGTGCATGACTACCCACACAAGCAGCTACAGAAATTGTTTCTGCCTCTAACAACCCTGAAAATGCAGATCAAATTATCTCATGTTTCTTAATGATCAAAGTCCACTCTCCTTCACTTATGCACCTGGGAATGGCAGCATGTTAAGCATGCTGGATCTGAAGAAAAACTAATTAAAAAAGATTAAACTTGTGAAGAATGTACTTTACAGTAAGAAAAGACCCTTTTTGCCAGGGTTCTAGTGTCTAAAGAAGGCGAGATAATGCCATGCTAATGACATTTAATGGAATATTTTAGACAATAGGTCTAATAACAACATAACCTTTTCCCCTGAAAGAGGCAGATTTCCCTACGCTTCCACTCTGCTGGTTCACACAGCAGAACTGTGCTTGGCTTGTGAGAGCAGAAGCAGCTGATCCTGCATAGCAAGTTTTGCGGGATGATTTCTTTATAGTTTGCCTCCCATGCCAAACAATTTTTAAAACTATTTGCTGTGTAGAATGTGGTATCACCAAAACACCCTGAGCAGAAGACGACAGGCAGGAGTAAGCGCACCTTGGGGCTGGGAGAAGGGATCTTCACCTGTGACACCACAGATGAAGGATCATGGGGGTTTGTCTCAAACAGGCAGTACCCTGCCTTTTCAAAGCTTATCCAAGAAACCTCCACAGAGCAAGTCATTTGAGTATGAGGATGATGAAGGAATGTGGTGACACTGCAGGGATTTATAGTTTGAAATTCCTAGATTTTAGCACATTAGGACACGTCTGTCCAGCAATAGTAAGGTATGAGTGTGGCACAACATACCAATAGTTTCATCAAGCGTTTACAGATGATTTCCACACAGATGTATCAGGTCTACTTGGGACCCTGGTAGGTGTTCTCATTGCTACTGTCTTCCTCAGTGATGCTGCCACTAGGACATTACTGTGAAAGTGAGGCCAGAGCTAGCTCGGTCCTAAAAGCCTTTCAATTTTACCTGTGTAAATAAGCCTAAGGCTAAACCTGGGCTTGCCTGAGGAAGAGACATAAGCCAGCTAGTGATCAGACTGCCCACAGGACAGACCCTGCAAGGTCCTGCTCTCCAAGCAGCTGTGATGACAAAGGGGTGTCCTAGAGAAGAACCAACTCTGCCAACAGATGGGGAGAAAAGAAACTCCTCTGCAAGACAGCAAGAAGAGGCCACCCTTAGCACTTCTACTGCAGAGGAGCAGTCCCTAGAGCTGCTTCTTCTCCACTTTGTGCTCACAGGGGTTCAGCAGCATCCGCAGGTGATGTCAGAAAAGCACAAAGGCCACTTCAGCCCTGTCCCCATCTCCTACCACAGACACAGGCTCAGCTCCTGATTCCAAGAGGGCTCTATGAAAGAGTTTAGCAGCAGCGCTCCCATTTCCCAGAAGAGTAAAATGAGGCATGGTGTGGCCAACCAGCAGCCCCAGGACAGCCAAGCTGCAGCTGAGCTCGGTGTTCCTGCTGGCCACCCCTGTGTGTGAACCGGTGTCTCTGCCCCCCTGCCCCACATTGCCCCTTTCTCCTGGTAAACACAGATCCCTGAGAAACCCCTGCCTGCATGGCAGAACACGCGCTTTTCAGCCTCACTCGGTGAAAAAGCCATGTGAGTTCATCGTGCCTTGACAGAAGTGCATGGCCCACAAAGGAGTTATTAGCACCAGGCTGTGTGGGTTTGAATTTCTCTGCCTTTCCCATACTTTTCCCCTATTGATAACATTTTGTGTCG
This sequence comes from Eurystomus gularis, assembly GCA_013400335.1. Classification (NCBI taxonomy): domain Eukaryota; kingdom Metazoa; phylum Chordata; class Aves; order Coraciiformes; family Coraciidae; genus Eurystomus; species Eurystomus gularis. Next base: position 235,070 of record VZZY01022719.1, read on the forward strand.
GGACAATAGAAGTGTGCCTTGCAACTACTCACGACATTAGTGACGGTGCTTGAGCCTGAATGATTTAAAGGGAAAGAATCCAACTCCCAAAAGACCATCTGGCTATCAGTTATAATACAGCAATAAAGGTCAGGGCTGCTTCTCAGGAGTTGGGAAAAAGATCGGTTTTGACACTGAAGAGTCTCTTCAACGAGCCTGGTACATGCCTACCTGCCAGCTCCCAGCTTCAAGGCCTGCCACCCTTGCTCCCTTGCTAGGACAGAGACAACACAGGACACCAAATTCTGGAGGAAGGCCAGCCAAAGAATATAGGAAGAAGGGCAACACCTTATTATAGCTGGTAAAAGCTAGGGCATGGTCTCTGAGCTGTATCTTATTTTGGAACAAATCCTTTGACCGCTTCAAAGTGTTCATGAGATGTCTTGTCTCCTGGCTTTCCCACAACGCAGAGAATAAAGGGCCCCAAGGACAACATCTGCCCTTCACAAAGGGCTAAGCCCATTCAGGCCCGTACAATGAAAACCACGAAGCTGCTGTTTCAGTGACACCTCCCTCCTTCCCCTCAACTGCCCATTAAACTCCAGCTTCACTGCAAGATTTCCATGTAAGACATTGTCTTTGGCTTTCTCACCTCACTGCACACTTCCCTCCACCATTTCCATGTCCAGATTCCCAGCCCTGCTCCCATGCACGAGCAGTGCACAGGGAGAAGACCTCTCTGCCTCAGGCACAGCAGACGGCAGGATGCTGCACAGCTTTTCTCAGGTAGCTCTGGGTTATTTTTGGTGCTGCCTCAAGGACTGTATCCAGGCAGAGATTTTTCTCATAAGACAAAATCAGAGCTGACCTAAACTGTCATACAGCGTCATTCTTTTTGCTGCATTTATCACAAAAAAAAATAAAAAAAAATCACGGAATTGTTCTGGTTGGAAGAGACCTTCAAGATCACCAAGCCCAGCTATTAAAACCCAGCACTGCCAGGTCACCACTAACCCATGGCCCTCAGCACCACATCTCCACAGCTTTGAAACCCCTCCAGGGATGGGGACTCCAGCAATGCCCTGGAAGAACAGGGAAAGAAAGAGCTGCAGAGGTGGCTAGGCACAGGCCCAGTTCTGCTGGGAGGTGTCTGGCTGTCCTTACTGAAGGCAATGGGAACACTGGTGCAACGGGCTCCCAGACCTCGGTGTGCGAAGACAGAAACAGAGGATACCATTTCTATGTGCTTCCCATTCCCTGTTTATTCACGCTGTCCACCCAACATCCCACCATCCTGACTGCTGATGTGCCACAGGTGCAAACAAACCTGTTATTTCACACCAGCAACACTCTGGCTCACCCACTACAAGTGTAACAACTGTATGGACAAGTGCAAACACACCCACACTCTGGCAAACAGCACCTGGGAGGCTGGCTGTAAAGTGCCCTCTCTAGAAAGAGAAATGTCCTTGGTGCTGTTGATTTTGACCCTAACAATGCTCCTCTTCCCCTTCTTTTCCCACCTTCCCCCAAAAGTGTGCCTTCTCCATGCCACAAATATGACGGGCACATGCAGGGCCTCGGGAATGCAACGGATCCCAGAGAACCAGCTGGAGGGTCAGTGTTTTCCCAGATCCCTGGGCAGCCGCAAAGAGCGACGCTGCACACTCCACCAGTCAGCGTGGGCAGAAGGTTATTCTCTCCAGGGCATTTGCAATCAATGTACCATGCGCTAATAGATGCTTCCTCTATTGTTCAGCGGCATGCCTGGATTGGGCGAGCGGCTGTGGGAAACACCAGTGATCCCGAGACTCACAGATCTGCTGGAGCTCCCCGATGTATAAATAGAGGCAGGCAGGAACTGCCAAAGCACAGGCACAGGCTCGGCACAGCAGCCCTACGTGGGGTGTGTGCCCAGGACCCAGAGCACCAAGGATGGCTCCCAGTAACACTCTCATGATCCACATGGAAGAGAAACTGCTGCCAAAAGAAAAGAATAAAGTAAGTGGAGCCTTTGACGGGATGGGAACAGCTGGCCTGTGCTCTGCCTCTAGCAAATAAATACTACAAGGGAAAAGATAGAGGGAGAAAGTGGTCGGGAGGAAGGCAAATAGTCTCCTTTCACTCTTTCACCTATGTAGATTTTTAAAAATGAAATTAAGTGGGGAACAGGTAGGCAACATCCAAAGGTCTCCGACCAAAAGAATACATCTCTGAACATGCGTGTGCCAGGGCACCAGAAGGGAAGATTAGGTGAGGTCTCAGAAAATCCTTAATGATCTGCTCCATCTCTCTTACAGCTGAGGAAGCCAGTGGTGGAGAAAATGCGCCGTGACCGGATTAACAGCAGCATCGAGCAGCTGAAACTGCTCCTGGAGAAGGAGTTTCAGAGACACCAGCCCAACTCCAAGCTGGAGAAAGCCGACATCCTGGAAGTGGCTGTCAGCTACCTGAAGCAGCAGAGCCAGCTGCAGGACCAAGGTGAGTGCAGAACACGTACAGCTCACCACAAAGTCAGCTCCTGCAGGCCTTCGCCCTCCCGCATAGCCCTGGCCCCTGCAGCGTGCAGAAGCTAGAACACACCAGCTCTAGTCACACAAGCAAGGCTTGTGGAGTCAGGCTCTTGAAAGAAACTTAATGCACAAATCACCACTCTCCCATGTTTTGGTCACGATCTTAACCCCCTGCATTTGCTTCTCTCTCTCTTTTCCAGCATTCACTCACAAGCATGCAGAGCAGGACTTTAACAGCGGCTATCTGCGGTGCCTCAGGGAAGCAATGCACTTTCTGTCCTACTGTGAGCCCAAGAAGGAAACCCAAGTGCAGCTCATTAAGCATTTCTGCAAAGCTCAAATGGGTGCAGATGTCACGTACTCTCCTGCTCTACGCAGCTCACCTCTGTCACCCGCTCTGCTTGCCAGAAAGCAACCTGCCCAGAAGACTGTGGCTGCTGCTCCTACCATCTGGAGACCCTGGTAGACCTGCTGAACTTTGCTTTATTCCTGTTTTACTACAAAAACTAGAGGGACATGTGATTTACTAGTTCCTCTTTAAAGTAGGAAACATTGCTTTCCAAAGGTGGGAGGGGGTGGTTATTGTTTTTCTGTCACAAGAAATGAGGGTCGCTGTGTAGATTCCCTTCATAGTGAAGGACTGTCTTTGTATCTTGCAGCACGTTTGCTGCTTTTATTGGTGGCTCCTAGCCAAAGAGTTCTGTGGTGATGTAGAGAGCCAAACACCCTTCAGTTTCCACCACACTTCTGCTTGGCAAGGCTGTTGAGTCTGTGGCTGTCAGTGCAAATCTTTCTACTAACTCCCTGGGTCACTGGTTCAAGTGCTCCATTGTCTCCAGATAATGGACTGACCTTCCTAAAGAAGGAGCACTTTGAAGAATGTATTTTGTGTCATAAAGAGTATTGAGCCTTTACCTTTTGAGTGAAAGACATTATTGAGAAATGCTGATTCTTCTGAAGTTCTGATGCTATTTTTAGTATACCTTCTTGCAGAATGTTATGATAACAGATAGCTCTAGGGAAAAATCTCTTCATGTCAGAATGTGCTACTCTCAGTTGAGGGATAATTGATGCCTTTTGTAAAGGAAATACCTGTGATATACCTTAAGGAAAAGGGGGAGGAAGGGAGGCAGTAAGTACTTTATAATAACTCACTGAACATGCTAAAGAGCTTAAAAAGCTTTTATAAAGTTGTGATGTATTCATCCTGTGTGATGTTCAGCTTTGGTGTCTTCACTTTACAATACAATAAAAATGGTTTTAGTCATTAATCCTTTGGTTTGAAATGATTAAAATATCTAATACTCCTGGACTACATGTCGCATGTAGACTTCTGCAGTGGGGGAGCTATCAGGAGATGTCATATTTCTGAGCCCTTCACTACACAGTTTATATTTGTGAAATTCACTTGGCAGAACAGGATTTCAGATCCTGTAAAGCAGCAGCCTCCCACACAGCTACACAGAGGGAAGGGATGAGGCGAACAATCAAAAAGGGATTCAGGAAGTATTTGGAGAAGTGGGAAGAAGAGCACAAAAAGTGGATCCTAAAGTCCCCTTTGAGCACCTCAAATACCAATAGCCTCTCCAAAACTCAGCACCTTCCCCAATAACATTCGCTCACTTCACCTTAGAGTTCCCATTCGTTGCTCAGTGGGGACTATTCACCTTTTATTTTCCCTTTTTTTCAAAGCAAAATAAATCTGCACAAACAATCAGTTCACAAAACTATTATCAAACCACAGTAACACACTGATGTGGATATATGACAGGGAACCCTCTGGTTCTTCCAGAGATACAGTAACAGTATGAAACACTATCGGTCAACTCTTTCAAGTCTCCTCAGATTCCCTGAGAGAGATGCCCTTGAAAAGCTTCATTTCTATCATATGCTATTTTCCTTAAACAAAAGGAAACCCAGAACATCTGATCTTGTCAAATGGCTCCTTAGTTAAGCACTGAGAAAACTCTGATCTGCTAAGTTGGCAAGATCAAACTGCACTCAAACCCTGCCAGCTGTACCTGGGCAGTCCTCACGTGATTTGTGGTGAAACTCTCTGGTACACGTATGGAAAGGACCAAAAAGCCAGCTAGCCAGGTCAGGAACCTGGCTGCTCTACCTCATTATGGCTGCATGGAGCATCTTGGTTATTATTTTAAGCTGAACACGTGAGCTGGTTGAGTGCTCATCATCTCTCTGCCAACGCAATACAAGGCAGGGGTTTGGTGCAGTTCTGCAGTTCATCAGGTGCTGATACCAATGCTGCAGATAGATTCGTTCTTCCTAACGAACTGCTAAATAATTCAGAAGAGGTATTTTTAGATTTTGTGGTTGCTTAGTGATCTTGAAGAAGTAATTGTTCCTTGCTGTGCTCAGTTTGTCTTCATCAATTAGTACAAGCTTCTGAATCCCAGCAAAATCCAAGCTGTTCATCCATTCCTGTGCCTTTTTAAAATCAAGCCTAATTAAGGCAGTCTGCAGATAGGAAGTTAGGGGGAGTTGAGACTCGGTCAAAACGCAGCGTGCCCCAAAGCACACCACAACCCAACTATGCACCGCAGGGACTGGGAACAGCGTCCCACTTGGCATGGAGAAGTCTGCTGCTGTTGCGTTGACAGGTATCTTCTGCAGCTAACGTGCTACCACCCAAGGAAACTACGCTGCCAATGTCACAGTTGGCAGCATCGCTGCAGTTTGTTCAAAAACGACAGTGGAAACGGGAAAGAGAAAAGGGAACCAAAGAAGAGCCGCGCAAACTGAAGACTGATGGATTTGAACCCAGCCCCTCTAGTTCTAGCCTAACACAGGAATAGGCCGTAGAAATGATGACTGTGCAAAACTCTGGTGAGATCAGACTTCTCAGCCGAGAAGTCCTGCCACCCATATTGGCATAAATCTGGAGAGACACAGCTACTGTCATCCAGACCATGAGCTGTGACTCTCATTTACACCGTGGCCAGATACGTTACTCCAGCTGTAGTGGCGAGGGGCGGGGGGCGATCGTGCTTAGCTGTTCATGTACATGAGATCCAGACCTACTGTTGTGGAGTGGTGTAGGGGACAGAAGCAGTAAGTGCCCCCTTTCTGAACAGGGAGGAGAAGCCAAACCCCACCAGAAAGCCTCCATTTGCTCCAGGGAGTCAGATCCATGGCTGGTGCAAGTGCACCCCTTTGGTCTTTCACCAGCCAAAGCCTTGCCCTTCCAGGCTTTAATTTACTAATTACTTGAGCGCTAAAAGCCAGACGACTGGTTTCACCCGTCTTAGCACAGCAAGGTTATGTTTACAATTTATTAATTATTATCACTTCTAATAATTGAACGCAAAGCTTCTTATCGCTCCTCTGTCCCCTGGGGTGACTCTCCCCTGCCCCAACACATTCCCACCCTTAGGGAAGATGTTGTTTATTATGCTGATCCCACAGCCCAGGAATACTCCCCTGACAAAGCCCCTATTAACCTCAGAGTGTGGGCCTGAGTTTCTCAGAGTTTCCCACACTTTCTTCCCCATTTATGACATTCAAAGGGACCACAAAGGAAGCGTGCCTCACAACAGCCCACATTAGTGACGCTTTTTGGCTCCGCATTGTGATGACCAGCAATTCCTATCCCGATAGACCATCTGGAGAGCTATTTTCCCAAGAAGCACATTGATCGATCAGTATTATGCGAGAGCCCTTTTAAAACTTGGGAACGTTATGCTCTTTGACACTAAATAGGTGTCTTGAGAGAGGTTGTCAGAAAGATTTTAAACCATTTAGGGAAGGCACAGAAAAAATAAAAATCGTAATTATTTCTTTAAAAACACCATCAATAGCATTTGTGAGACAGGCTGACATGAATGTAGAAAATGGTCTAAAATAAAAATGCTCTGAAAGCGATACAGAAAGGAACGCTTTAAGCCATCAAGTTGTGTGCTGTAAGTACAGCCACGGACGTACAGCAACACTGCTTTTTAAATCTGCATAACAGACAATAAAATGCTGGTTTTCTGTAATCTTTTTGAATAGTCCACCTTTCTCCAGACCTGTTGCTACACTGCAATACACTGGGTTTCCCTCTGTGGAAAAAGATGCACTAAGAAAGCTGCCAAGTGGTGTTACAGGCAGTGGCAGCTCTTGTGAAAACAGCAGGTGTAGTAAGTCTGTACATGGGCTGAAATCACAACTTACAAATCAGAAGCAGAAAGCTCTGTGGCCCAGTCCCACCATCCTAGTCTAGTGGGCCTCCAGTGGCTTTGATTTATGGACTAGAACGGACACAAGCCTACTGACGATAGTCTTGGGGTTGGCTGGATCCTCTGTGGTTGTTCCTCAACTCAAAGCAATCTATGGTGCACAGACTGCACTCCACAGCTCAGGGTCAAACGGTGAGATCCGCACCCAGAGACAATTACCGTGGTGGGTTTTGCCTTAGGAAAAGCAAGGACTCCTGTCGACGTGCGAGGTCTGCAAGTACAGCCACTGACAGCTGTTTGCAGCTGTCTCTCTCCCCTTACACTCTTCAGTAGCTGGACCAAGCGAGAGTGGAGACACCTCCCTGCGACAGAGACTGCGTCTTCATGGTGCAACTCATGACTGCGATGCGATTTAGAGGAACAAAGCTGCAAGAAAGCAAGCCTCTGTCCACAGCATAGCCGTCATCTCGCAGGAGCGGGTCCAGATTTCACACCACCCTCTGAAGAAGGGAATTATTGTGTCACATTGTTTACTCAGCTCCACATGTTTGGCAGTTTGGGGGGATTTGTTTCTTTTAATCCTTCGTGCCACAAACAGGGAAACACTTAGCCTCAGACAATCAATCTTTCATTCCGGCTCTGCAGCGACACTCAGAGAGGCACAAGCTCCTCCCATGGATATGAAGGACAGGGACAAGGATTTGGATCACAAATGTGTCTCAGTGGGACAGACTATTGCACTAATAGCTCAATTTTCAAAAAGCCCAAACTCAGCAAACTAGTTACAGACTTTTAACAAGAAGCAAACGGACTGCTTACAGCACAGGATGCTTTTCCTTACTGAAACGCTTGCAGAAAGCACATACTGCACCCTGTTCCATAACTGATACATTCCAGGGACAGCTTTAGTCTAAAGTTATTACTTCGAAACGCCATTTGGGAAATATTGTTCCTATTAAGTTTTCAGGCCTTAATAATCAAACCAAACAGGGAGGATATTTGTTCCTCTTTTATCCACAAACGGTAAACACTGGGTAGGTGAAGCAGTCGAGGGGGGAACTGAAGATTTGCTATCTTTTCAGCTGACAGAGAGAGGGGGAGAGGAGCTGGGAGTTTGCGAGCCCAGAGGGCTGTTGTTTGTGGGCTTGCTGCAAGGCAGCGTGCCTGGTTCACCATTCACATCAGATGGTGCGAGTCCACAGTTCCGAGGATTTCCCACATTGCCCCATTCACCGTGTTAAACTGTCGACAAAAGAAGCGTGCCTCTGCGGGTCCTGAGAAGAAAGCTAACGCCTGCTGCACCATCTGCCCAGCACTTAAAGGAAGGGATAATGCTTTAATCAGTGGGAGTTGGTTTAGCCCTTTGGAGTCCAGGGGCATTGTGCTGGGGATAGGATGGCATTATTTAAAACCACTCATTTCATATTTCCAGAACTGAAAATCAGGTCAAAGCTTCCCTCCCAGCTCACCGTGCCCGCTGCTGCTGCAAACATATTCCTTCCCATACGGTGCGTGGCAGGACCTGCTGTCCCTTCCGTCTCATGTGACCCCTGAGAGGGGGGCACAAAGCCCTGTGCTTGACTCCAAGCTCCAATAACGGCACAAGTACACACAACCAGGGGCTGCCCTGGCTGCCCGTAACACTGCTGATTACAAGCTGACAAAATAATTCAGGGAACCAATTTTCAACAGGACTCATGCTCCCTGTTCAATTATAGGTTTTTGACAACCATCAGCAGCTAAAATTGTTACAGCCTATGTGATGCATCTCAATGGAAAATGTCTTTGGGCTGGGAGGAGGGGAGAACAGCTGACCTGTGAAAATCACAGCCCTGAGAAGCCAAGAAGTTAAAAGGGGCTTTGCAAGCTTCAGGATCATCCTTTGCATGATCATCTTTTCCTGCAAGAACCGTGCGTGTACTGGAACACTTTGCTATCTACGTACCCACAGACAGAGGTTTTGGCCCTGGCCCATCGAGAGGGATGCTGAGGGCAGGTGGAACAGGCTTGACAGTGAAACAAAGCCTTCCTTTCTAGTTTTGAAAGGCAGACACAGGAAATAGGCAGAGTTTTCACGAATATTGTTGTAGTAAGAAACAGGTATTCAAAAACTAACATTGCCAACCTGCTAGTCTCTCAGCGACAATCTAGATTCGTCCTGTTATACCCTCTGATCACAGAGCACGCGTTAAGGAAAGAAAAATTATGCCCCCACACAACTCCTCTTAAACCCATAGAGCTCCACATACTACAGCTGAAACATGGCCCATAAAACAACCGGGAATTTGTCGATATGAGGCCTCACGTGTCTGACTGACTGATGTTAAATGTGACTAGCTTGGTACTGGATTGTGCTGGGGGACACAGCCTAGAACAGCCTGAAAAAAATATCTCAAAGAGGCAGCCTTAATCCTGGATCCTATCTGGTCTTTTCCACTTCACTACCTGTGTTCATGGCAATACACACGGTCCATATGCTGAGAAAGCCCAAGACTGAACAGAGTCACGGTGTATCCTAGCACCTGTAGTTACACCCTGCAAGCGGAATAAACACAAGCAAACCAAGAGACAAGAACTGACTTTTCACTGCATCTCAGTTGTCTGTAAAGGGAAAAATATATTTAGGTGCTTTACATGGAGACTCAGGACCAAGGAAATCATGAGGCATTTACAAAGTGGCATGAAATTAAATAGGACATGTTGGGAAGGGCATCATAATCATTACATGTCACGGGCTGCTGTAGGAAGGCCCTGATTACCCAAACAAAAGTGAGGAAGAACTCTGAATATAACTTACAGAGGGACTTTAAGCATTTAAACAATGGAGAGGAAAATATTTCAAGCTAACTACTTCACAAATTGTTTTAACGGTTCTTCCCTTGATTTTTAGTCTCTAGTTGCCCAAAAATTATCTGGTACTGTATTCATCTAAGCACGGTTTAATGTCAATGAAAGGGTTTAGTCCCTCTAATTCTGCATCTTTTCCTTTTCAACCTCTCTTTTGGTCATGGGCACAGAGCATTATCTCTTCTTGGGATCAGTCTTCTGTGCTTAATTTCACCACAGCCTGGGAAAAGGCAGCACATTGAGATGTTGACGTTCCCAACATCAGGCAGAAGTTTGATTATAATGACGGCAAACGCTTTCCCACGTTCCTAGTCCAGCGCTGTAATGCCAAGCCCTATTGTGTCACACGCTCCCCAGTCCACCTGCTCCTTTGGGAGCAGGGTATTATCCCCAGGCAATTCACAGTCAATTTGCCATGCTGTAATAGATGCTTTCTCTATTGTCCCAGGGCTCGCATGGATTGGCCATCGACTGTGGGAAACTCAAAGTCGCTTAGGACCCATACATTTGTATGCAGCCACTGCGTATAAATAGAGGAACTCCGGGCTCCTCTCTCCACCCGCTAACCAGCAAGCTCGGAGCTGAAACCAGCACTTGGGATAATGGCACCCAGCGCTCTCTCCCTGGAAATCCTAACACCCAAAGAGAAGAACAGAGTAAGTATTTGCTGTCTCCGTGACCGCGAGGGTGGTGAGCTGAAACAGGCCGAACCCTTTTAGAGAGAGACAGGCAGGGGAAAGCCTCACTGCTAACTGTCCTCTTCCCGCTTTGTTACAGCTCAGGAAACCCATTGTAGAGAAACTGCGTCGCGATCGGATTAACAGCAGCATCGAGCAGCTGAAACTGCTCCTGGAGAAGGAGTTTCAGAGACACCAGCCCAACTCCAAGCTGGAGAAAGCTGACATCCTGGAAGTGGCTGTCAGCTACCTAAAATACAGCCGAGGTGAGCACATCTCCGGTAACGGCTGATTGAGTACATCCCCCAGTTGCTGCCCTTACTTTTAGGCAAAACCCCAGCCCAAGTCTCCTTGTGTAACACTTCTTTTCTCTTCTGCCCTCTCAGCTTTTGCAGCATCTGCCAAAAGCCTACAGCAGGATTACTGTGAAGGGTATGCCTGGTGCCTCAAGGAAGCGCTGCAATTCCTGTCTCTCCATTCAGCAAACACAGAAACCCGGATGAAGCTCATCTGCCATTTCCAGAGGTCACAAGCAGTGCCTAAGGACTCCGGTTCTTCTTCTGCACCTGCAGCCACCCACCAGCCCTCTGCAAAACAAGCAGCGCTGAAACCCTCCTGCAGCCTCTGGAGGCCTTGGTAGGCCAAGAGTATGCTTCCATATTTCCTGGACATTGGCTCGTATTCCAGAGGAGATCGTGACTTGCTATACAAGTCCCCCCACTCCTCTCATGAGTAGGGAAGAATTTTTTCCTTTTGCAGAGCATTACTATGCTTGGATGTTTGCTTCCCTTCTTCCAGAAGGACTAAAACGATCCCACCACGTGGAGAGAAAGTTATTCTAAAAGAATGTGAGGCGTAATCCTCCTGCTAGGAGGACTGAGAGTTGTTCAGAGAGGAACACCGGCTGTTCTTAACCTTAGTGAGGTTGTACACGTACATCTGTTGAGAAGGTGGTAACTTCTAAGATGTTCAGGCTAGCATTTTCAAACATGCCCATTCAGGAGGAGCCCTTTCCTCTGATCTGCTCCACTTGAGACTCCCAAGTGTCCCAAGCTGTCTGCACCTGTACTGCTCGGCAGTGCCTGCAGCCGTGGGGGCCCAAGGAGTCTCAAGCAGAGCAGCTGGTCTAACTGGACACGTTTGAAAACCTGGCTTTCAGACACCTATGGGTGTCTTACTTGGTTCTATAATATTTGTAGACTGTACTGAGCATGCTCTGAAAATGGTTAAACCATAACTCAAACTATGTAGAGGAAATTCCTCGGGATGTCTTGCTCACAAAGCCAGAGTACTGTTTGTGAGGTTCAGGATGTGTATGCCTTTTATAAAGGCAAAAGCTCATTTTTATATCCTTATAGGAAAGAAAGTTACGGCTGTGTTGTTGATTTTAGAAGGAAATATTTATCAAAGTCTTTCATGAAAGGCAGGTGTACAAATTATATTTACTCTTTGGTACCCTACCACCAGGGGAGAATGAATTCATTACTGTCCTTGGAGGATGCTATGACATGTTATGTGTGAGCTGCACCAACTGTATAACCTGTGCCAGAAATTACCTTGAACTTCAGAAGCTGCAGAAACCTTTAATGGTACAAAAATAAATAAAAGCCTAGTTAATAAATCCAGCAAGTTATTCTTTCTTGAGTAGTTTGCATAGATGATTTCCTTGTGGTCCCTGGGGTTAAAGGGCACGAGACAAAGATTTCAGTAAAAGCAAAGATATTCAGAACTGGTATTTAATTGCCTCAGCAGTTTTGTGTCCATCGGGACCCCCGCAATGCTGTTTTCCAGAGAATGCATAGCACCAAAATAACAAACCCCAGCTCTCTCAATGCGAGACAAAAATAGAGGCATGCCTAACCAACAAATTCTTGGGAAATTTAGCACCAAGAGACCTGCCAAGATAGGTCACAGCAAGGGTGAGCTCAAGAAAAACGTATGCCCGACTCCCAAACATACTTTTGATTCCTTCCAGGACACTTCATGTGGCACTTCAGGGTTTTGTGGCATGTACCCGTCAGGAAACTGTCTGAAACGCAGGGAATTTAAATCTAGGGTTTTTTGTCTAAGGGGGAGACGTGTACAGCTGCTCCATACGAGTGCGTGCGAGAGGCAGGAGTCACACAGGTGATGTCCAAAGCAGCGTTGCCCTTCTTAACTGCAGGGGCAGGACACAGCCCGCCGGACCGGGGCGGGGGGCGGTGACAGCCCGTGGGGCCTCCGGCCTGATGCTGCCCAAGCACCAGCGCACTGACCTGGGCGCCGGTTCTCTGCTGGCTCCGTCAGTCCCGGGCGCGGCCGGCGATGTCCTGTCACCCTCCGGCTCCTTCTTGGCACTGCCGGGGTGTGTGCGTGGGGGGTGTCTCGCCGCCCCACGGCCGCGGCTCGGGGCGGACCCGAACCCCCCTCACCCTCACACCCCCCTCCAGGGTCCGCCCCGGGCTGGGCCCCGCGCGTGCGCGC
>VZZY01022719.1:248112-375314 GCA_013400335.1 Eurystomus gularis
CGGACAGCCCGGGGCTGCCCTGGGCGGAAAAGAGGGGAGAGGCAGACCCCGTGGCCTGTCCCGTCTGAAGGGGAACGGGGCCTGGGGGCGGCGACCGCGCAGCGACCTCCGGCAAGAGGACGATGCAACGGGGCCGGCTGCTTTAGGCCGGGGTGGGCAGCGGCCGTGCTGCTGATCCCCCTTTGCCACCGGCCGACCCCGTCCGCCGTGCTCCCGACATAGGCCGTGAGGGAGGAGGGGGGCCAGGGAAAGCTGCTGTGCCCCCACCCCAGAAAAGCAGGGTGGCTGCAGGGAGGGGTGGGTTTGGCGTTCGGTTGGAGGCCTGTCACCTTCCTTAGTCACCACCAGAAACACCTTGTCTCATAGAATCAAAAGACCTTTAAGATCATCAAGTCCAACCATTAGCCCAGCACTGACAAGTCCACTAAACCATGTCCCTCAGCACCACAGCACCACAGCCTTTAAACTCCTCCAGGGATGAGGACTCCACCACCTACCTAGGGAGCCTGGGCCAGGCCTTGACAACTCTTTCAGGGCAGAATTTTTTCCTAATCCAACCTACAGGAACTCTAGCATCACTTGGGGCCATTTCCTCTTGTAAGCCTGAGAACATAACATTCCTGGGTGTACTACAGTCTGCAACCAAGGGGCAGATGGCTTAACACGTATGAAAGTGACACTGAGCACCACCGCAGGGAGCTGTGCTGGTGTGAGGGCCATGCTGGGACACAGCTGAACTAAGCCTGTTAACAGCTTCACCTCTGTCAGGATTAGCATTCATTCCATGGGTTCTGTGATATTTGTAGACTGTACTGAGCATGCTCTGAAAATGGAGGGGGGATCTGCAAAAGGTCAGTAGAACTATTTAGTAGGAAAGCCAGGATAAAGGTATTCTTCAGCCCCCTGTGGTACTGATGCAAGCCTCTGTTAGCCCTCTGGTTAACACTGCTGCGCGTGGTGTCGATGTTCTGTGTAGTGGGAAGGATATATGCACCATAATATATGATCTTGTCATATCATAAGTCCTCTTTACTCCTTCAGAAGCTACTTGTTCCACGTCCCTTAAAATAACAGCTGGAATAGGTCCTTTCTGTGGGTCAGACTGGAATTAGAGTTGTGGGATTAGTTATAAAGCCTAGTTACATGTCTCAGCTGGTGTTCTGAATGGATTTAAGTCTTAAAAAAAAACAGGAGAGGAAGAGGATAATGTATAAAGCATAGCTTTACATACCATTTATCTGGTGATAAATTAATTGCTGAAGCATCTCTATCGTTATCAGTATTGCACAAACAAGATGACATTCCTACACAAGCTTCACTAAAGGACTGGAAAAAAGCTTTTCCTCATAGCACAGAGCAACTGAGTTTAGTTTTTTTTAAAAAAAAAAAAAGCTAAGAGAAACCTCACCTTTAATCAATGAGCTGGCAGAACAGAGTTTGCATTTTGTTTACCAGAAACTTTAAAGCATTGTCTAATACTCTGAAATAAGATCCGAGGTCAGGAAAGCTTTATTGCTTTTACTGTAAGCATCTGTCAGTGATCACTCTGAGCTGACCTCACTTAAGTTTTGCTGGAGAAAGCCACCTATTTTTCTCCTATACATTACAGAAGTTTTCCTGGTTATCTGAGCACTAAGAAGAGATTAGAGTACTGTTATGAAGGCAAAGCTGTCAGCACTCGCTGATGATTTTTCACTTGCCCATGCTGCATTTCTTGATTATGCTGCTGCCTTATAAACAAGAGCATAGGGCCACTGAATTTAGCCATTATGTTATGATCTGACATCGCCAAGTTTTTATTTACTTTTGGAACTTTAATTTTAACCCCGTAGTTGGTCACAATTACTTCCTTCTTGTACACAGCACATTCTATGAGATGCATGGTAAACTTGCTGAAAAGGGTAACGTGCCAGGTCTTTGGCACGAGGTAAGTCATGAGTGCAGACTTAAATTCAACAGCACTTTAGGCCTGGAACACAGATATGGGCCAAGAGCCCGGCTGCCTTGTGCTCCAGAGCCTGGATGCAAAGTTAGGACTGATTTCTGTTTGGATAAGGGTTGTCATGGTCTGCAGCCTGGGGTACTTTTTATGCTAAAATTAAGGATTTTTCCTCCAACAGCCAAAGCAGCTTAGAGGTTTTATGAAGCAAATGATACCTTAATCAGATCCCAGTTCTCAAGAGTGGGTTTTCCCTTTTCTGAAAGGTGGGGGGGGGGAGATATTAAAACCTTGTTTTAACAAAAAGCAGCAGGCTTTGACAGCTTCCTGCATTCAGGCCCAAATATCTGCTTGACTAAGATATTTAATTGGAAGTACCAGCAGGTACTGTATTGCTCTAAGGAGAATCAGGTAGTAAAGTTGTTCAGCCTAACTTCCTGAATTCACTTTTGCAGGTCAGATGCAAAGGCAGCACAGGTAGGGCAGGTGGTTAAGTTCTGTTGGGCATAAACTCAACTTGCAGAGCTTTCACCCACAAGTAGTGTGTTTGGAGTCGACCACGCCACATCAGTTTCTGCGCAAGGGTTCTGTGCCTCACTGCAGTACGAATTTAACTTAATTGTATCTGGCTTTGGCTGAGGAGATCTTAAAACCCAAGAACTCTTCTATAAATCATACATAAATGTAAGCTTTAGCGTTCGCTCCAAGGTGAGGCATTAATCATAACTTGCTGTATTTTTATTAACAGGTGGTTCATTAACCAAGCTGGCTTATTATTCAACTGTGCAGCACAAAGTGGCCAGAGTGAGATCCTTTGATCATTCTGGGAAGGTGAGAATTATATCATTAATCAGCTGCATGTGATTGACTCAAAGTGAAGTGCTGGCCTGGCTTCTTAGGGGAGAAATCTCATCTGAAACCATCTAGTAGCTTGTTCTGTATGAAACTTGATTTGGAACTTTCTTATAAAGTTGACCTTCTGTAATGTCTGTTACTCTGAAGTTGTCACAACAGAAGTGTTTATTTTAAACACTCACCCTAGTATGTACAGACAGCCATCCCTAAGCTCAGTACTGCAGTTCAGATGAGTGACTGTGTGGCTCCTCTTTGCCATTTTCCAGAGGAAATTAGCTGTTAGCGTGGGTTTGGCAATTAATTTCACTTTGCAAGCTTAATATAGCTCTAGATCTAAATTCGCACAGTGATACATCATACATGTTCTCTTTACTGAAGGACTTCAGAGTTGTGCAGCCCATGCACAGGCAAACTCAGTTACATTCCTTGCCTTCTTGGAAGTGCTTGTATTGCCAGTTAGTGTGCAAAATAGTTATTTTCTAGACAGATAAGTACGGTACCTCAGTAAAAAACTCATACTCCCACGTAAAAATAACTTCTCATACAGAGATATTTCATGCATATCTAATGCATGGGAGAATTGGTTACATTCTCAGCTTAAGGAGAATTAAGATGTGTTGAAACTATATTCCTCTTTGAAGGTATCTTGGGATGTTTTTAATAGCATTAACAGTTTCAAGGCAAAGGAAGCACAGATGTTGATGTTCAGCAGTTTTACACATAGCCTTGTTTCTCTAGAAAGGATTTTGAGTGATCTGCAATAAATTATTTTCTCTTTTTAAAGGACATAGAAAATGAACCTTTGTATGAAATATCAGTTCAGGAGGAGATTACAGCTCGACTTCACTTCATTAAGTTTGAAAACACTTACATCGAAACCTGCCTAGATTTCATCAAGGACCATCTTGTCAATACAGAGACAAAAGTCATCAAAGCTACAGGTGGTGGTGCCTATAAATTCAAAGATCTTATTGAGAAGAAACTGGGGTTGAAGTAAGTGGAACTGTTTAAACTTATAGTAGGGTATTTCTTCTTTGAAGGGATTTTAGTAGGCTAGCTTTCCACTTGGCCCATCTGCCCTCCAAAGCCACTCACACTGGAAGAGTGAAGGGGTAGAATGTACGCGTGCCTGGGTCAGACGAGGCTGGACTGTGGTGTTAGTGAGCGTAAGCTGCAGAGAGATAGCGGTATCACGAACCGATGGGAGAAGAGGTGCAGGAGCAGAGCCAGCAGAGGGGAACCCAGGGCTCAGGAAGAAACAGTAAAGCGAGGAAAGCAGGGTATATCACAGCTGGTTTATGTAAAGGATTTCACTTGCACCTGCACCATTTTAAAATTAAATTACTCTCTACCACAATTACCATAATGGTTTTTACTTTTTACCCCTCAGCTAGCAGCATTTCAGGGATGGTATCCAAGCTATCCGTAGCATGCCCAGCATGCTGTTGAATTCTGCAGGAATAGATACCCAAGTACACAAAGTCTACAGTGCTATATAAAATAAAGTCATATTTGAAATAAAGTAGCGAGTAGTTAGTAAATTCACTACTAACAAAGAGTTTTAGTTGGGAATCTTTCATCAGTTTCTGTGATGAGATGTAGTCAAGTGTGTCAGTCTTTCTACTTTAAAGATGAAACCCACAAGATGACTGCACTATTACAAGCGAAAAATATCACTGGCACTTTTTTCCCCAAAAAGATTCTAACATTTTTCTCTGTGCACTCAAAAGTAATCAATCTGCTGCAGTAACTTCCTGCATATTTCCTACCTAAACTTCATGCAGAAGCATAGGCTCGCAGGAGACTGAAGGGCAGTCTCATGAATTTACAGCCTCATAAATAAGTTACTGTAACTTCTTTATCAAACAATGTACACTAAAAAGCTGCTGTAGGCACAGCTAAACACATTGTTAATTTACACCAACGTAAAACATTACCTGATGTTGCTGGGGAGAACATCAAGGCACTTCTCCTGCTGTAACTCTCTGGGATACATCCTTTTGTTTCTGAGGTACTTTGTTCACCTTCTTTTATACTACCTTCCCAAATGACTTTCTTCCTCTGATAGGTAGGATTCTGTTAACTCCTTTTTCAAACCAGCCTCCATCAGTACCTTATTGGCTGTTACTAAGTACCAATTAATCAAGGCAAGGAGGCAATTCCCCCCATTTCTCATGTGGTGCACCTGGGTTTTTTTCCTTGGTCGTGACATACTTAATTGGTCCACTGGCCCAAAAAGCAGCAGCTTCTCCCTTCTGACAAACATAAAGCATTCTCTATTGATTGAGATGTGTATCTGGGCTTTGCTGATGTGTTTCCAACAAGGCTTATGATATTTCTTTTAAGAAAAGTCACATTTCATTTAAGAAATTTACCATAAATCAGTAACAGTAGATAAAATGCAGAAGTTTACAGCTGCAATTACGTATCGTGTTCCCAGACTCCCTACTCAGGATATGTACTGTTGTGAATCCCATTACTCCTGTGAGAAGTCTTTTTTTTTCTTGTTTGGTACTCCCAGTAGCAGGCTCCTCACAGTCACTTTGCTCTGTCACAAATGAGTGCTGAAGTGTTGAGAGGGCCTTTTTTCCTTTGTTGAGAAGGAAGAGGAAGAACGCTAGAAATTATTTTGTTAGATAAATTTCTAGGTAGGTTTCCTGACCTACCTTATTGCTCCAGTGCACAAATACCGGGGAGCACCAGGGCACTAAAGAGGCAGTGTAAGCAAGCAAACTAGGAGCAGGATTATTTTTAAGTACAGTGTGATTAATGTGAGATTAAAGTTACTGTAACTACTGTCTAACCTTGGACTCCGTGTTCTGACCTGGAAGAGAAACTTCAGAACATCTGCAGATGTAGGTTTCCTGTTTTAAGAGATCTGGACTTTTGCCACGTGGCCGGGGTTACTATCTCCTGTTTGTAAAGTCTTCAAAAACTACTGCTCTAAAAGCAAATTTGCTTCTCAATAGCACGGTGAAATTTATGTGAGGGGTTTTTTTTCTTCTCCCCCTTTCCCTCAGAGTAGATAAAGAAGATGTAATGACCTGCCTAATTAAAGGGTGCAACTTTGTCCTGAGGAACATACCCCACGAAGTGTTTGCATACCAGAAAGATTCCGATACAGAATTCCGATTTCAGACGAACCACCCAAACATTTTCCCTTATTTACTGGTGAATATTGGCTCGGGGGTTTCTATAGTGAAGGTGAGTTGTTGCTGAAATGTTTTATTGTAGAATTTGATAAAGGTCATCTGAAACATCTTACTGATTTAGATTTGTAGTTGCTTCTTCTCAGCTAATCCAACGTTTAGAAAGAATATAACGATTCATTTTTCTTTTTCCATTTCTTGCAGAGTTATGAATGCTGTTCTATTCACTACCATAGTTTCATTTTAATCACGTTTAATTTGGTGTTTAGAGAAGTTGTTACATTAACTGATGAGGACAAAGGCTGTCAGATCAGAGTGAATTTTAATATTTGTTTGTTTGTTTTGGTACACTTGTTGAGGGGACCAAATGTTATGTCTATATTTAGGCCAAGAATTAAATACAAAGATTTCAGAAACTGCTTGCGGTTTAAGTATGTGGAACATGCCCCACTGGAGAACCTCTCACCTGATTTTTACACAATTAAATAGTTCCACCTACACGTATTCCACTGTTCAAAAAGCCCACACACTATCATATCTAACTGTGTGTTTATCGTTACAATAGGACTTTCTAGACAAATCTGCCTTGTTTTATTGCCAGGTAGAAACAGAAGACAAATTTGAATGGATTGGCGGGAGCTCGATTGGAGGTGGAACCTTCTGGGGTCTTGGAGCACTGCTCACAAAAACAAAGGTATCCAAGTGTCACTTTTAAGGAGTGTGGGATTAAATGAGATGCTAAGAGGAAGCTTGAAATGTTGGGATGCTCAACTCTTTGAATAGGAGAAAGAAGTTACTTTAAGTAATGCTTGTATGGGAAACTGGAAGTCCAACATGAGTGAACTAAAAGATGAAAAAAGATCATGTCTGTCTCTTGGGAGGTTTTACATTTTATTCAAAGAATTGCTGCCTTGTGCAGAAACAGAACAGGCAGTTCTGCAATGCTCAGGACCATTTTTATACTCTACATAAGGTGCTGTGGTCCTGGACTGTGGGATAACAAGGCTGAGTCCTTGACGTGTGTTCGTATTTTCAACGCTTCTGATGCATATAAGGAAGTTTTAAATGCAAAAAGATACGAGTAGAATATAGGGACAAAAATGATGAGATGCTCACTGCTGGCAAAAACCTAATCCTGCCTGGGACTCGAGCTTGTCACAAGGACCAATAATGTCTGTAATGCAAAGAAGGCCTCCTCAAAGTGGCCTGTTAATTTTCTGTACTCTTTCTCAACATGAAATGCCTGCCTCATTTCTGCAATATTATCCACAGAGGCAAAGAGCAGAGAGTGCCCAGTTACTGCAAACTATCTGAGAGTAGAGGGGGAATTCTAACTCTTTGTTACACATTATGGTTTTGGGGTTTGTTGTTAAATCCCAGGTTGGTGATCTGCCAGAATAAGGGCTGGTGTAGGTTAGGCTCTGCCTAACTCCGCTCTTAGATCATGCTGGCATTTTTCCTGCCTCAAAGATCCACGTGGCTTAAAAGGGAGCCCTAAATGTCAGCAGCATAGGAAAAGCTAGAGTTACATATGCACTGAATAAGAAAATGTCAAAGGGAAGACTCATACTTGCAATATTTTGTTTGGTTCTTTTAAAAAAGAAATCTTAGAACATGACAACGTCAGGGACATTAATGCATTTCTGCAACAGTAAAGGCAGACTAAGTCTTTTGGGTTTTAAGCATTTTGGTTTTTTCTTATGTTTCAAGAAGAAATAGTTCTGTTTGCTCTTAGTTACTGTGTTTCTGACTTCATTCTGAGCTAAGAGGCGCACGAGGCTTCTGACTATTTTATATGTCCTGATCCACCTCTATTTTTCAGGGGAAATTCAACAAATTATTTGCAGGTAACTGGAGAGGACGGTTGTGCTTTTCATCATTAAAGGAGCCCCACTTAGAATCAGTCTGTCAGATAAGATATGGACTCTGGAGAAGTTCTTGTAATTGGAAGTAATCTATCTTTTGCTGGCAGGGTTGATTCTAAGACACGCGAAACCCCCCTGGTTTTGGTCAGTAAAGATGCTGCAGAAGTCTGGGTTTACGGGCAAGGTTCTCAGGCTGTCCAGGAAAGCTGGAGTAACTCTGCTTCTCATCCTCAGAAATTTGATGAATTGCTGCAACTTGCTTCAAAGGGACAGCACACAAATGTGGATATGCTGGTGAAGGATGTGTACGGAGGCGCCTACCAGACCCTGGGGCTAAGTGGAAATCTGATAGCGAGCAGCTTCGGGAAATCTACCACTGCAGATAAAGGTAGTGAGGTCTATGAAAGATCTGCCTGAGATTTGCTCTAGAGTTAATACTTCGCATTGTCTGGCAGCATGGATTTGCTGCTTGTGCTAGCTTCCTGTGAACACTTAAATGGATGGAAAAAGTAGTTGCCAGCTTCATCAGCATAAGCATCTCATGCCTGATCTGTTCCCTGTGTTGTGCATGCTGGGCTAAGAGGGGACATGGTGCACTGCTTGAGTTGCTCCACCTATTTGTTGTCTGAAGCTAGTAAGGCTTCAGTACAGTCCATTTGAGCGCTCTTAGCTGCCTTTCATTCTGGTTTACTCTTTCTCTCCTTTAAGAATTTTCCAAAGAAGATATGGCAAAAAGCTTACTACATATGATCAGCAATGACATTGGACAGCTGGCCTGCCTCTATGCCAAACTCCATAACCTAGATAAAATATATTTTGGAGGATTCTTTATTCGGGGTCACCCTGTTACGATGCGCACAATAACCTACAGTATCAACTTCTTCTCTAAGGTAATGAAAACAGAGATTGTTCCTAATAGCAAAGTCCCCTGTTTAGTTATCTTTCTGTGTTACTGGGAGACTTTAGTAAATGAATTTGCACATAAAGTAAGCTCAGAGGCCTGTGGTCTAGGTAGGTAACGCAGGGCTATAAGGATCTGTTGTGGGAGGGGTAAAATCGATGTGAAATGCCTGGGAATTCTGTCTGGCCTCTCTTTCTCTCTCCCTCCCTCCCTCCCTCTCTGTCTCTATGATTATTTTCTGATTGACAGTTGGTCTTGTAGCTGCCAAGTAATGAGTTTTCACTATTTCTTTAGTTGCCATTGTTATTCAATTCCTCTTGCTGACTTGCATCTATTTCTTTTCACCCCCTAGGCTATGCAATGTGGGATGTTCTGCTGAGATAGTTAGCAGTGTCGGGGATTTTTTTGTTGTTTGGTTGCTTTAAAAAAAACAACCCAAAACCCAAGGACGCTGTAGTTCTTTACAGGTATTGAAGCTGTGGAAAATAGTAATGATTTTTCACTAGAAAAACAATCACGTCCAAAAGCTCACGTAATGGTTGTTATAGGTAGATTAGTTCCTGCACTTTTACAGGATAGAGGACAATTTTTTTCCCCCCATCTCAGAGATTCCTGTATGCTGCATATTTTTCCCCTCTGTTTCACCATTGCGGTCCCTTTCTGTAAAACTTTGTTGGGTTTCCAGAAAACTATTGCAGAACTGCAGCTTCAGATTCTTGCAAGAATTGCTTTATCAGTGATTAAATCCAAATCTCAGCATGAACTGTAGCTGATCTTTTCCTGTAGCTCGCCTCAGGGCCAGCGGTTCCTGGTGCAGTCACAGGTGATGGTCCTTTGCCGAGGGCACTCTGCTAGGATGGGGATGTTCCTGTTCTCCCTGGAATTCATGTATTATGTTAACAATTTAATTTGATGAGGGAAATGCCAGCCTGTGGATAAGCTCCAGAGTGTCTGTATGCTGTTGAATGTTGAATAGCAGTGTACTGAAATACCGAACAATGTCTCGAATGCGTTGGGTGCACAGTGGCACACACTTCTGTTGATGACCTAAAGATCAGATGACCTTCTATTTCCAGCCTGTTGAAGCAAGAGGAGTTGAATATTCATGGAATGATGCAGTGGTCTTTTCTAGCGAAGGCACCGGCTTCCCTCTGCCGCTGGGGTTGTGCAGGCTTAGAATACACACCTCTTCTGCATGTGGGTTTTTTTTTCCCCAGCTGTTTAGTAACTGTGGAATGATGTATGTAAGCAGCTCCTCCTGAAGCTGTTTCAGAAGCACCGTTAAAGTTACTGAATGTGTTAGAATGTAGCACAAATGAATATTACCGTCTTCTAGTTGTTTCTCTTAAATTTAAGTGTAAAACTAGTGACAAAGAAGTACGTGTTAGCCATCAGGGACCATCCAATTGCAATGTTTCATATTGTGGCAGGGAGAGGTTCAGGCATTGTTCCTGAGACATGAAGGCTACCTGGGAGCCATTGGGGCATTTTTAAAAGGAGCTGAACAAGACAGTAAGTACAGCCCTGCTATGTTCTGTATATGCTGTGTTCTGAAATGTCAGTGTAATGTCCAAGTTTCTCTTAAGAGGCTGCATGTAAGTTGTTGCCTAAATAAATCCATTTGGCACTAACACACACAGATGCTGGGCTTTGGTTTTATATATTCTGGCAGGGACACCCTAATTTCTCACCTTTGGAAAAGCCAGCAGGATTTGGCTCTTCTCTTTCCTGCATTTCTGCAAGGAACAGTCATAACTCTAAATCAAATTGGGGAAAATGTGATTTCTGAGAACTTTCCCCCTCTCTAAGAGGCCAGCTTCTGAATTCAGCTGATGTACTGAAGAAGACCAGCATCTCAAAACTGTGTTCATTTGAGAGTGAAAAGCCTCACAGAAATTTATGACGGATGAGACACTTCTGTCCAGCATTCTTTGGGTATAGGGCGCTTTGGTTGAATTGTGCCAGTTTTCTTTTCTTATTAATACACCAGCAAGTCAGTCAGTGTGTTAGTTATAGTGGAACAGATAGTGAGGTCGTTAATAGTACTTAGTTTCAAATATATCTCGGAATAATGGATGTGGAATTCTTTTCATACGCATTTTATAGGGATGGGCAAAGAACCAGCTACGGAGGAGTTAAAGACATTGCCTTTGCAGCATGTACTGTACATTTGAACTTGATTAAACTTCTTCTCAAATAAAAAAAATATTCTAGAAGTAGCTTTAGTATTTATAAGAAACTTATATTGTGCTTTGAGAGTTCTGTAGTTATATTTTGTTAATAATGAATCTAGATTTAGGAATAAGAAGTTCTATGGTCACTGATAGTGCGTTGAGGACATGCTGGTTATAGCCCTTAACGGCAAGGGAAGGGAGCTGGAAAAAAGAACAAAAGAATAGTTATAGGACTTCATTTGTCTTGTGTCTCGGGCAGGTTGAAGCTCTTTAGACCTGAGTAATTCACTGAGTGGTTGAAATGTTTCTTTTGGGAGGTAGAGGGAAAAATTATATTTACTTATCAAAACAAGGGAAGATGGCTTTAGTAGTGAAGCTACTTCTCTGAAGGGATGCTAACAATAGACTCACTCATGGGAGTATTTTCAGTTTTATTTTCAGATTATGTGTCTCTCTGTCTTTCTCTTTTCTAGATCCAAATCAGTATAGCTGGGGAGAGAATTATGCTGGGAGTTCGGGTCTTATGAGCACATCACCTGACGTTTACCCTATGCAGAGAACAAGGAGTGGTACAGTATGTGGTTGTCTTTTCTAGAACTAGGTGCCTTCTCTTACTAATGTGAAAATAGATTATTATTCTCAAACTAGTGACTTCTTGCTCCTGGTACTCTACTTAACAAAAGAGGTAGCTAATATTGTGTCTTGTGTCATGTGTGATGTTGTCTTGTGTGATGGTTTGATGCAATGCATCATAAAAACAGATTGCAGCTGCTACTGTGTCTTGTTCTCCTTCACCAAAGCCGGGGGGGAACATCAGTCTCTGACCCTGGATTTTGCTACAGCTTCAATATTGTCCTTCAGAATTTTGAATCTGATGTCCCGCTGTGTTTAAGCAGCATTTATTTACTTCCTATGAGAAGAGATATAATTGGAGAGAAGAGCATGAGCCCAGTCATCTCTTAAATATACTGACAATACAGTAATTCTGATTTCAGAGTGAAACTGGCATACAGTAAGCAAGGGAGAATACATTAACATTCTTAAAAGAGTCTAATACTGTGTCTGCTGAAGTGCTTTTGCTAAGACACTAGAGTAGTGAAGCTCACTGTGCTTTGTCTTTTACTGATCCGCATGTCAATGTTCTTCATGTCAAGTTGTTTTAGATTTCCTCCATCATTGCTTTATCTCCTCCCAGTTTTCAGGAACTGGTTTCCTGTGGAGGAGCAGGTGTTGGCTTTGGTTAGTTTTTTGTTGGTTGCTCAGCTTTTTTAGGACTGAAGCTGAGGTGCAGAACTACTGAATGGTTGCCTAGACCAAGCCTTTATATAAACCCACTGCGTGCTGCAGAGGATGGATTTTGTGGGTTGGGCCTATATGTAAAAAATATATCTAATTTTAAGCTCTTCTATAACTGAAATTACCGTAATGCAATTGTGGGTTACAGGCATGACCAAAAAAATAACAACGCAATCCTTCTTAATCATAAAATGTATGACAGATTTTTAAAAGTACTTATGTGGATGGAATCATTTCCTGTTGTTTGCCAGCCCTTTAATCTGTGAAAAGATGATTTTTTTTTTTCCCTGCTGGCAGTGGTACAGGAGTCAAATCAGCTGCAATGTACTGCCCACAGCTTTCTCATTTTTAAGCCTTCTATTGCTTGGCACTCACTTTGTTCACATAAAGGGAAATCTCTTTGCAACAGTCATAGTTCAGCAATGTCCCCTTTGCAGTGAAATTAGTGCTGAAGACACTGGTTCTGTAGCAACTGCTGGGGTTTCTGTACACCAAGACTCGTTACATGACGAGCTGTAATCTTGACCTAGTCTGAGCGGTTCTAGGCGGTGCACTGTTCACAAATGCAATGTGATTAGATTGTTGTATAAAGGTTGCTCAGGTTTTTTTAGACGGGAGAAATAAGTCACGCTTTACGTACACAGCTGTGTAACTGTACGTATTTCACAAGAATCTAATCTCTGTCCTTAGAAATTTGATCCCAAACATTATTTTCACAAGGCATGAGGAAATGTTTTGGGGGGTGGGTCAGGATTGTAAAAGGAGCACGGCAACAAGCCTTTACAGATTAGCCTGTGCTCAGCTCTTGTGCTCCTGTCTTTGAGCCTGATTCCCCATTAGCTTTGCCAGTACTGGGCAGGAAGGGAAGGAAAATAATAAAATAGAGGGCCTGTAGTAAGTTTTCCACGTGAAATTTGCTAATCTCTATCTACAGGGTGGGCACGGATAAATAATCCATGCAGGGGAGTGGGTTATTTGTGGTGACAGAGACTCTAATATAATTGCCTGCAAGTTTGTCACTCTTAACTGTGGCTGGATTTCTGTAGCCCTTGTATTGGTTTAATTTGTTATGAATCAGTTTCTGAGTAAGTTCTGATAGATCCCTTTCATTTTTCACCCAGTTTGACATGCTCGAAATGGACAGGTTGGAGAGACCACTTGTTAACCTACCACTGCTGGAAGACCCATCAACATATATTCCAGACACCGTTGACCTCACCGATGATGCCATGGCCAGAAAATACTGGCTCACGTGCTTTGAGGAGGCACTGGATGGGGTAAATATCACCAGAGAGTCATAGGTATGAATGACGCAAATATTTAGCAAATAAATCTGCTGTGGAGCAACCCGGTTACCTGCAAAATGTACCACTGTACAGAGGGCCTCAGGAAATGCTCGATGCCTTCAAAGGCAGAAGTATTCCCCTGTGATGCTTTTTTTTTTTAAGGTATTTTCAAAACACCTTCTCCCTTAAATGGCACTTCCCATCTCTTTAGACTAGCTAGCAAGCAGGGTGGTTGGTTATATACGCAGAGGCCAAAAAGGCAAAGGCCAAGGGCGCCCGGATTGCTCTTGCTCTCGGGAGCAGTCCTACTGACTTGCAGCCACTTTTGCCTTCAGGAGACCATGAGTTAATCAGACATGAGTTATTTTTTCTGCACTCTGATTCAGTGAGGGCATGCTGGTACTCACAAGCTGTGTATTCGTGGTAAACAAATCCAAATCAGAAGCTTCATGAGTATGTGTCAGGAGGAAAAGGGCTGGGAAGAACACTAGGGCAACACTTTGACTTGACCTTAATCTAGTAGAGAAAAAGAGAACACAAGAGGTTGATGTGGACTGTTAAATTTCTGCCTGTTCCTCCTTTTGCCTGTATTCGTGCATTTGTTATTTCTTTACCCTCCTATAAGTAGTTAGAACTTGCATTTAATTTCTGAAAGTACAGTCTTGAAAATAAACTTTAAGTCTTTGGGGAAGAAAGGAGGTATTTGAAATTATTCTTTGGTGGTTGGAGCTAAGGCAAGCTGAAAGATACTGCACGGGAGGGACTAGATAGTGTGCGGGCGCTCAACAACATAGCAGAGGCAGGGGTTATTTTTCAGGCTGAACTTCAGCTCAGTTACATGGAGGAAGAATTCCAGTGGTAACTTCAGTCCTGCCTCTTCCCTACCAGGTGGCAAAGCGTGCTGCAGCCAGTCAGCCGGACTCTGTGGATGCGCTGGAGAGAGCTGAAAAGTTCAGGCAGAAGTACTGGAACAAGCTCCAGACACTCAGGCAGCAGCCTTTGTAAGTGGCTTTATTTTCCCTTCTTAATCGCTTACTGCTTCTGTTGAGCAGAGCAAATTAAAAGCTGAGTAAAAACTAACTGAAAGCTAAATAAAAGCTAATGAGGTTACGGAGCAGCACAAACTGAAAGCTAAGTAGGCTGAAGGCTGTGGCAAGTGGATGTGCCAAACATCAGGTCCTCTGCACAGAACTTTTGAATCTTACCTATTGGAATTTAACACAAAAATGTATCTTGTCAGAAAATTTATTATTAAAAAGTTACAGGGTTATTAAAAATGGTGGCATGCTAATTCAGGCGTCTAGCTTTGCTCTGCACATTTCCCCTCACTGTAGTTAAGTAAGCTGTGTAGTGGATTTACCAGTTAGAGACAGTTTAGCACATGTGGCATGTAAAGGCTTTTAAGTGCTTGTGTGATGTGCTGTGACTTGTGGAGGGAACAGAGGAGAAAATGCCTTTTTTCTCTTTGAAGTGCTTGATCTCTTTCCCCCCCCTTCTCCCTTTTTGAAGTGCATATGGTACCTTAACAGTTAGAAGTCTTTTGGATACAAGGGAGCACTGTTTAAACGAGTTCAATTTTCCGGATCCCTATTCCAAGGTAAGTTGTTCTTGCTTTACAGGGTGGACAACACGTAAGTTCAAGACACCTTTTCCATACTCTGTAGAAGTAATGGCTTTCAGGGGAGGGATGAGTAACTGGCTGCCTTGCAGAGTTTAACCAGGTTTAACGTCACTGAGGAGAACCAGCAGCGGGTACTGGGATGCAAAGCCTTTGACCTCTGACGTGCTCGTGGTGAGGATAATGCTCACCAGGAATACTACCAGCACCATTTGTCTGGTACTTCTGAACGGGCGGTGCCTGTCCTCAGATACTGGTGTAGCTCAGTCCTCAGATACTGGTGTAGCTCAGTCCCTCCGTGAGGAGATGTTTCCTTCAGTCTGGAGTCATCAACGCTATGAGCTCCCATTCTGTGTTGCTCTAACTACCTTCAAGTGTGTTGGGTTTTAATTTTCTTTCTTTCCCCATCCCCTAAAATAAAGGGAAGAAAGGGAAAAGGGTGTGTTCCTACCAGGTGGTCATCCTTCCCACCTCATCATGTCCAAAAAAGGCCTCGAAAAAACCCTTCACATCCTTCCTTGCTGTCCTTAAACCAACCCGTGCTGGGTATTGTCTCTGGGTTAATTTCCTGCCGTGCTGTAAAAGGAGCCCTGATTCCTTTTGTAATTTTTGAGATGCTCAGCAGAGTCGGGTTGGAGCATACACAAATGTGTTAAGTTTACCTTTGAAAAAGACTTGTGGCCATTACGGATCTGTTTACTCTTTGTATTTTATTTCTGTAACGTAGTATGGCTGGGAAAGAGGACATGTGAAGTCAGTATTTCTCAAAAATAACTTTCCACAGGTCTGATCCTCACCACTTGGCTGTGGACATACAAATAATAGTGCCAGTGTCTGGTTAGAGACTGTTTTCTGTCTGTTGATGTATTTCTACAAACTCCATGGGAGGTTTTGCTGAGCTGTGTTGTCAGATGTTACATTTTTTAACCCCTTTCTCAGAGTGAATACGCGAGGTGGCTTCTACTTGTTTGCTTTTTGGTAACTCAGACGAGATGCTGCCAAGAAAAGATCTCGGTGTAAAGCTGACGTCCAGTATTGCTTCTAAATTTTTTAAGATAATGAGCGATGTAACACTGACCTCACTGGAGATAGAAGCAGGGGA
Source organism: Eurystomus gularis (assembly GCA_013400335.1). Lineage (NCBI taxonomy): Eukaryota > Metazoa > Chordata > Aves > Coraciiformes > Coraciidae > Eurystomus > Eurystomus gularis. Next base: position 264,298 of record VZZY01022719.1, read on the forward strand.
GAAAATTCCAGAGCTTCTGAGTGTCTGAGGTGATGAAACTCTGGATGTAAACAAATCAAACCGATCTCCAGTTTGTGTAGAAGTGCTGGGGATGAGCCCTCCCCTGGCAGTTACTGGGGTTCAATGGATCGTGTGACTACCGGAAGATTTTGTGTGTCCACTCTCCTGTTCCCCAGGCTGCTCAAGATCTATTGCGCTTCTGACTTACTGGGAGAAGTCATTCCTGGGCTACGGCTCATATCCTAGCGCTAATGAAGCTTTCTGTTAGAATCCCAGCAAACTTTTCTGTCTTGTTGATACTAAGCATGCTGATAACAGTAACTTGTTGGTCCATTAGAGGCCATGAACGTAGAGGAGAATGCTTGAACGTGGTCTTGGGACTGAGGCAACCAATGATGGGTAAGAAATTTTTGTCTATAAATTCAACGTTTCATGTCTTTCTTACAGGTAAAGCAGAAAGAAAATGGCATAGCCTTAAAATGTTTTCAAAGCGTAATCGAATCTTTGGATTCATTAGGCTGGGAGGAGAGGCAGTTTGCTCTGGTGAAAGGACTTCTTGCGGGGAATGTCTTTGACTGGGGAGCAAAAGCAGTCTCAGAGTAGGTGTTAAATATTTTCAAAGCACCCTTTTAAGATACAGAATATCAGATTGTTCTTTTTAAAAAGAAAAATCATAAAGTGCACCCATCTAACTGTAATTGTAGTGCGTATGTCTCCTTAATCAAATGTCGGTTGGTTATTTACAAGCGTTGTGGTGGCGCAGGGAAGTTGAAGTTTATGTTTCCACCTTTGAAAGCTGGCAGAGGCTGCGAATGTTCGAATTAAGCCATAGAGCATTTACTCTTCTAGTCTGGCTGCTTTGCTTGTAGCGTTGTGACTAGCACTGCTTTTGGGGATGGGTGGTACTAAGCTCCTAGAACAGAAAATGTCCCATTTCTCTGCAGCCCCCGTTGTCCTGATGGCAGCGTACATCTTCAGCAGGCTGTGGCTTAGGCTGGGAGTCTCTTCTCAGACTAAGTGGAGACTCTTAGACTAAATACCAATTATTTCGGATTGGCATACATTTCTATTACAATTTGGAGAGCGAACGCATCTCTCTTGGAGAGAGAGTTTTGCCTTCTATCCTGTCAGCAACTGCGTATTTATTTAAGGATATTAATGCCAACAGTCTTGGAGTAGTTTTGATTTTTCAGTTCTAGACCTTTCTTTTTGTGGGGCTGATAACAGATAATAGAGCTGATAACAGCGAGCCAAGAGCACGGGAGAGGGATTCTGTTTTACAGCTGCCATTCAGCACTTCCTTTCCCTTTCTGCATCTCTGAGGAGTTTTTCCTCTGATTAAATCAAGGAAAGTCCATGCAGAACAAGGGGATTCAAGGCTACGTGGGCGTTCTTAGCCTTGTTTCTTCTGTGTTGCCCACAACCAGAAACTTGAGCTCACACCAGTTAGGCTACTTGCCACTTGTGTTGGTGTAGCTCTCGTTCTCCTTGAGGACCAAAGGGATACAGGGGGGGTTAAACGCCACTTAGTACTAAATCTGAGGAACTCGAGTGGAAAACGTTGCCCACGTGGTGAAGTATTTGAACCGACAGCTTAGAACGTAGCCACCTCGTTATGTAAATCCTCATCACCACCGATGTGTTTGGGCTGCTTTACCCATGGCCAACAGCAGGAGCTTTTAAAACCTGTGCCTGGTTGGTTTATTTCTTTTCCCCACGCAGGTACAGCTTTTAAAAACTTATAGACCAATCTCCACGTGAGACCGTAAAGCAGTTTTACCATGCAGACCTTTGAGACCACGGCTGCATTTTGTGGTGGTCTGCAGACCAAAAGATGTCTCTTTTGCCTGTGCCTGCAAACGTTTGTGCACTGCCAAAGCTTTTTTCGTTTAGATTAAGAACTCTGATTTAACACACAGCTGAGCCTGTTGCTTTTGGCATAAGCACAAAGTGTCTGTGTCTCAGTCCTTGGCCCTGTCCACACGCCCCATCACAACCGATGCAGTAAATTGCCGACCAGCTGCTAAAGAAGTGTTTGAGTTGTGCTTGTGAGAGGTGAAGTTTCCTAACTGCGTACCCTTGGTTTCTCTTCTGATACAGCGTGCTGGAATCGGAGCCACAGTTCGGATTTGAAGAAGCCAAGTCAAAGCTACAAGGTAGAGGGAGATCTGTGGTGGTGGTTGGAACGGGATGTTGTGTTACTGTGAGAGCGGGGACGTGTCTTGGGGCGGTTCTGGCGCCTCGATGACGAGAAGTCGTTAGTACTCACTGAGGTTGTCCGAAACACAGGCTACGGAGTGTGGGTGGAATGTTCCTGTTTGTGTTCCTGACACGGTTATCCATTTACTCACAATATCTTGCCTGTGCTATTTTTTATAACTGTTCTAGCCCAGCCAAGGAGACAGTGTCCTGGGAGGCACAACTCCGACTGAGGACGAGTCGTTCCAACAGCCAGCTTGCCTGGCTTCATTGCTTTATTATGACAATTCCGTTTCAAGACTGCTGTAATTGAGCTATTCCCATAATTAAGAGCTCAGGAACTCCTTGAATCTACACAGTTAACACTGAAAACCTGAGCTCAAGTGCTTTAATGCTTAAGCAGCCATAAAGAGTCACCTCCCGCTTCTGACAGAGCGCAGGCTTGCTGCTTGCTAAAAGATGTGCTAACGTGGTTTTTGTCTGTGACGCAGAACGTCCCTGGTTAGAAGATTCCTACAGCCAGTGGATCGAGCGACTGAAGGTACGGCTCCGCCGGCGTTACTAACTGTTGTGCAATTAAATACACGAATCATAAAACCACCTCGTTAATCTCGGGTTTTTAACAGATTTAACCAAACTCCATTCAGAGTAATTCAGCAGCTTTACCACAGAGAAAGGAATAGAAGGAATTAGGCTGACGTTTCATTACTCACCAAGCTGCTGAGCTGAATTCCTGCAGGAACCGCGGCGTTTGGAACCCGGCTGCTCTCAAAGCTCTTCCACAGTAACTACTTTGTGTCCCTTCTTTACAAGGGCCCTGCCTTCTGTGGAAAACTTGGGTCCAAATGTAATGTAGCCAACCTGTAGCCATCAGAGCAGCCAGCCTAAAACCGTGATTAATTTAGGAGCTTGCCAAAAGCAATTAACTTGTCAATTAGCAAAGCTTTTCCTGCCCTGTGATCTCTATTACTACTTAATTAAGGTTAATTGAAAAGCTTTTGTTTCTTTGTGTAAATCTCTCTGTTGGAAACGATAGCCGAAAGGTTTGGTGTGAGTAGCCTATTGCAAATCAGACGTTTTAAAGTAGCTAATCTTGTGTAATCTTGGTAATTAAGGAACTTCAAGCACTGTCTTGGCAGTTTTTTATTAGGAATTGAGCCTTGTTCGCTATAAAACTTCACCTCTCGCCCTCCGAGGCACGCTCCGGCTCGGAGCTGCTGGAGTCGGCGTGTCTTTAGGTGTAGGTCTGATCCCTGGAGGTTGGAAGACCTCTCTCAAAGCAAAGTAACTAAAGGCTGTTTTAAATACCCGTGCAAAGAGAGGTTCAGGAAGCCCGATTCTGCTGAGGTCAAGGGTAGGTGATGTTCTGACCAGTTATGCTGCTGCTAGATGACCAAAATCGCCAGTCATTTAAGGGTATAAAATGTAGGGGTTTTAAGGTGAGTAGTTCTAAATAACACAAAGTACTGACTGAAGTGAATTGTGAACTCCATCCTGAATGTGTTGGTTTTCTCTTGCAGGAGGGTCCCCCTCATAAATGTGCCTTAATTTTCGCAGATAACAGTGGAATAGACATAATTTTAGGAGTCTTTCCTTTTGTCAGAGAGCTCCTTTCTAGAGGGACAGAGGTGAGTGGTTTTCCATTGTGGGTTTGCTTTGGTAGCTGGTGAAAGGGAGAGGTTTGTTAACTGCCTACCAGCACCGCGCTCTTCCAGGCCGGCTCCTAACGTCTAACCGGGGAACGATCCAAATCCCTGGAACCCCCGAGTCTAACTTTAGGCAGGCTGTGGAAGGTATCAAGGCAAAGCGAGCCTCTGTCAGGCTGCTGAACGAGGGGCTGCAATGTCAGGAGGCCTGAAACAGCCGGTTCACCCAGGGCTGGGCCTCCAGCCTTTCCCTTCTGCAGCAGTCAGGCTGCAGAAACTGGCACCCCGTTAATCTCCCAATTGTTCTGTTCCCAAAAGGTTATCCATTCCACCCAGCCTTTATAGACCGAAAGAGAGTCTGTGTAAATGTACACAGCGTCCTTAGAGTTTCTTTCTCTCTTAAGGACATTTAAAACAGCGTCGAATTCCCCCACCTGTGCACTACCATCGTCACGATTTATTATCTGCTCCCCTGTAGCAGGTTTAACTGCAGCGGATTTAAACCCCCAAGTGGGGGTTTTAAACGGGCCGCTCTAACACCGCACGTGGAGGGCATTAATCGGTGACCTCTTCTGACATCTTTACCTCAGGTTATATTGGCTTGTAACTCTGGCCCTGCCCTAAACGATGTCACCTACAGCGAGTCCCTGATCGTTACCGAGCGGATAGCAGCGATGGATCCCGTTATCCAGTGAGCATAAACCCCCCCTTCGTTACGGATCCTACAGACGTAGCTATTCGCTGCCATCTGGCTCAGTAGCAGATTTGCACGACCCTCTTGAGAAAGGTGCTTAACGTCGTTTTTTCTTTTTCTAAATAAAGATCGGCACTGAGGGAGGAGAAGCTGCTGTTGGTTCAGACAGGTTCGAGTTCACCGTGTCTAGATCTCAGGTATGTTGGCAAAGTCTCCATCAGCGTCAGGATGTTCAGAGAGTTAGCTCTGGAGTAGCTCAGCCACCTTCCCTGTGAACCACTTCAACGCAGCCACAGAGAGCCTGCATTCCCAGAGTTCTGAATACTGCTCAAGCCTCACTAGTTGCCGGACTTCTCACGGCTGCTGTTTGTGCTCGGCAGTGACACCGCCAGCGCCACGCGCGGCTCGGTGCCGGAGCACGGAACGCCCCGCGAGTGCCCAAGAAACACACTTGGCTAGAAGCATTTCGTGTTGTTAACCTGTTTATTTGTGATCGGTTCCTGGAGGCAGAACTCGGCTGTGTTCTGGGAAATCCCGCTTCTGCCGGCATTCCAGGAAGCTTTTAAAACCACCTTTCAGTTGCATCCCCTTTGATTTAAAGCGGCCCTGTTTATTGGCCTCGGGAATTCCGTGTCCCGCCACCTTGTACGTAAATGCTAAAGCCTTTTAGAGCAGCCTGGCTTGCGCTCCGGCGTGTCCGTGCCTAACGCAGAGCTCTCCTTTCAGCCGTCTGGACCAAGGCCTGGCCGTGCTGGTCAGGGAGCGGCAGACGGACCTGGTGATCATCGAGGGCATGGGCCGCGCCATCCACACCAACTACTACGCGGCCTTCAAGTGCGAGAGCCTCAAGCTCGCCGTGATCAAGAACTCCTGGCTCGCCGACCGCCTCGGAGGGAAAATTTTCAGTGTCATTTTTAAGTATGAAGTGCCGTGTAAATGACGTGGCTCGGGCCGGCTCCGGGGGCAGCGGCGGCAGCAGAACGGACTTGCACTAGTTTTCCTTTAACTGTAAAGAATGTATTTTTATTACAACAGGGAAAAGAGGTCACAGGAAATTCCGTATTTATATTGTGCTTTTGTGACTTAAAAAAGCAACAATATGACTCATTATAGCATACACACTCAAATATATATATGTATATCACTCATCGTTTATTTTGGTAAGTGTTTATTTTAATGCTGCAGTATTTGTGATGGAAAGACTTTATTTTTTTGTTCTGTGAGACATTCATATAGAAATATATTTAAATGTCAATGAAACGATCGCTCTTCTTCCTAACTACTTCTTGAGCAGGTTAACGAGGACAGAACCTCCTCGCTGGCTAGCCAGTGGAACTTGCCCTGTGGTGGGACACAGAGGACGGGTCCGTGTCTCTCGTTCCTTGAGTGCGGTGACTCCTCACGCGTGGGGGCTTTAGGGGACGCAGCAAGTCCTGCAGTGTGGGGCTGATGCCGCAGGGTTGTCATTTCTGGTTCAGAAATGACCTTCAGTGGCCAGCGTCTTCTGGTCAGAAGAGGGGAAGAGCACAGTCTGTCGTAACTGAACCTTTTGAGACGCAGTTGTTCTTGAGAACACTCAGATGAGAGCTCTAATTTTTTGCGATGGTACCTCAGACCGTAATTAGTAGCCAGAGGCTTCCTGTTAACCTGCCCCGAGTCACTTCCTGCTACAGGCGTTCACGTACTTAGTAAACTTCTAAACTAAACGTGGATCCACACCTTGGCCATCGCAACTTTATTTTACCAAGTCGTTAACCTCCCTTCTTTCAACAGTTACGCTGTCTCTTAGCAAGTTAAATTCTTCCGAGGCGCGTAACTTTCTTCTTCCTCCAGCTCCGCCACCAGTCCAGTCGTGCTCTCTGTGCGGGTTTGTGATTAGAAAACTAACCCTCTAGACGTGCAGAAAAGCCTCTTTCTACAGTGCTGTAGTTCTACGAAATATCAGTGGTATGAACCTAACACGTGCCCATTCCTTCAGCAAGAACTCCTCAAGCGTTGGCCCTCCCCGAGGTCTCCTGGCTTTGCCTTGTGTTCTCTTTTACACGTAGACGGGTGCACATTTCTTCTGTGAAGACGGAGCAACACGATTTCTGAAAAACAGAACGAAACAAGGGGGTGGGTTGTTGTGTGTCACGGAACCCACCTTTACGCGGGCACGGCCCAACCGCTGGGGCGGGCGGGGAGCGGGAACACGCGGGTGTTCTGCACGCCGGCGCGGGTCCGTTGCCTGGTGCTTTCCTGCTTGTCCACTGACTTACCAACAGCCAGACTGGAGAATAAACCTGTTCTTGACGAGTTCTGTCCTCTGTACACACCCAGCGTACTGGAGTTACAGTAGAGGGTTCTACCGAATACTTTTGGCACGTGGGGGGGTTATTTTATTGTTTTTACCCTGCCCAAGCTATGAAACGTGAGCGCTTGGAAGGGGAAACCCTCATCTCCCCGCGCCGCAGTGCTGTCCTTGCCCGGTCAGTGGGGCACCAGCGCCTGCCTCGTCCCCACGGAACAGGGCAGATACAAGGACGTAGGCCAGGAGAGAACAACCCTCACCTACCTTTGCGTGCCCGGCAGCGTGTCTGCTCCTGTTGGAGAGCTCCACCACCGCTGCGATCACGCCCAGCGCGAGGCCAACCGCCAGAGTGAGGAAGAGCCCGCCCAGAGCCTGGGGCTGCAGAGGACTCCACCTGTCTCTGCTCTGGTGGAGGCAGCTGCTCTCCCACCACTTGTTACGCAAGTAGTCGAGGTCCCCCGATTCCCGCAGCTTGAGGACTGCAATGGAGAGCTTCTTAGTCCAGGGGGATGCTGGTGGCCATGGAACGAAAGAGAAGAGCATGGGAGAGATGACGCCACTGTCACATTTTTAAGGCAGTTTATTCTACCGAGCTAAGCTGGGTGCTGCTCCCCAGCTTGCAGGTGGTCATTCTGCAAACAGACCGAGCCAAGTGCTCCTCAGGCAACCACCGCTCCTGTCCTCTCCATGGAGGTACGGTAACACTGGCAGAAGAACGACAGAGAGAAGGTGCTTTGGGAAGTAAAGCAGTGGTGCTCCGCAAGAGAACCAGCTCTGCCCCTGCTGGGGCACCGGGAGCTCTGGGAGCAAGGCAAAAACCAGGAAAACCCACGGGATGCTCCTGAGGGTTGGAATTTTTTGCATCCTACAGTTCAAAGAGTCGGTGATAATTCATCTACAGAAGGAAAACCTCGCATAGCAGGGTTACCGGTTTGTTCATACAAGACTCTCGCTGTGCACACAGAAAACACGTGGGCCCCAGGCTTTCTGCCCTGGCAATCTACTTCAGACCCATGAAAGCCAAGCAGAGAAGGGGATGGAAGCGGCACGGTGACTAACCCTGGGTGGTGGCGATGCCAAATCCTCTGGCTCCGATAACTTCGGGGGCCCTGATCAAGTTGCAGTGCCTGGCAGCTGCCAGGTCTTGAGAGATGGATTCACCGATGAAGGCGTAGTTGGATTCCATCACTCGCTGAACGGCTTCCTGGTAGGTTTTGACTAAAACGTGGTCTCGTCTCTTGTCCATGTATTCGTAGATCATCTGGTGGATGGGATTCTTGGAGTTCTACAGCCCAGAAATCCAAGTGTCAAACCAAAGCGCAAAACAGCCACCCAAAATAATCTGCATATAGGTGCAATGGTTGCAAAACAATTTGGAGAGTAAGAATATTTAACCCACTGCCCGTTGAGCCCTCTCTAGTGAGAGCCAGCAGCGAGCTTGCGCAGATCTCTCTTAACGCACAGCGTTCCCACAGGGACGTAGGTGTGAAATACTTCCCACCCCCCAAAAACCACCTTTGCAGGCGCCCTGTCGAGGTAGCCAGAAATCACCTACATCGGTCCTTGTGTTCAAGGAACACAACAATGAGCCCCGAGCACGAGCGCTGCTGTTTTCAAAGAGAATATACTATAAAAATAGAGTCCTCTGCATCCTTTTCTCTCCGAGGAAAGGTGGAGAAAGAGGTGAACAAAACAACCCATCGCCTTATTTGAAGGGTTACTGGAAAACTGTTGGAGTCTGGCAATGAAGGTGGCATAAGGACCTATAGTGAGCTACAGACAGCTTGACCCCAGCTTAGCAGTTCTGCAGCACGTGTGTATGTGCACAGGGAGATTCTCCACACCTTGAAGAAGTAGAAAGTAGAGGAGCCATCCAGCGTCCCAAACTCGAGCTTTCTTTGCTTCACAAGGTCTTCAAAAGTCTGGATCGGGAGCTGCTCGCTGCTAGAGGTCAGCAGAGCAGTGAAGTTGGCGATGTAGGCGGCCAGCAAGGCGATGGTGAACAGCCACCAGACAGCAGCGATGACGCGCACAGAGAGCGCCTTGGGCCGGGGGGTGACACCTGCACGGCCGGAGGAAACACGGGGGGTGACGTACGGTGGGGAGAGCGCCAAAGAACTTTAGATCCACGGGCCTGAGTTAAAGGCTTTGCTTTAAATAAAGGCCAAACTGCAAAATTTGTCCAGCAGTTACTTAATGCCCGGGCCTGAAAAGCCCGTGGCTGGTTTGAACTGAGCAGCGTCAGTGGCCAAACGCAACAACAGAACCCTCCGCTCTGCAAGGCACCAGCGCGATGCTTGACGTGCCCAGAGCAACTGCTACAGCAGGAAATACACCTTCCTCAGCCATCTGGGCAGTCCCAGCTCCGTAAGCCAAACTCCCGGAGCTGGGAGTGCCAGCACGCCGCTGTCACACACAGGTAAGAGCTGGAGCTACAGTCCCCCAGGAACCCCGAGCTGCTCTCAGAGCTGCCGGCTGCGCTGCTCCCCGCTCACCTTGCAGGGCAAGGGCTCCTGCTCCAAACCAGAGGCTGTTCAACAAGGTAAAGTGGTTTTCTTCATTCTTTGGCTCGTTCCATTCACAGGGGCTGAGTCTGTGGGAAAATGACAGGATAAAACCAGACATTCGGAGGGGGAATAGAAATAGTTCTGCAGTGCGACTGCAGCAGTGCAGGTGGCCTGGAAATGCCCTTTCCTTCCCACCTCCTCCCCCTGAGTTCCAGTTTAAGGGGCAATGTTGGCTCTGTCCCAGGCTGAAGGCTGCTACTGCAAAGAAATCTGGTGCTCTCCGTGGGGAGATCCTGCTCTTAATGCTGCCTGAATCTGGCATGACTTCAACTTTATTAGCCCCGGTGCAGGACCTGTACAGAAGGTTCCTCAAAGCAAACACCCCCTGGTACTTTCCTTAAGACAGAGATCTCCCCAAGCTGAGGAAGCAATTGACCCGAACAAAACCTGTGAGACAAATTCATTTATACCTGGCGACGAGAAAGAGGCAGAAGCACGTCAGCACGTAAGCAAACAAAAGGCCAGTCCAGGTCTCCTTACTGAAAGGAGCCAGGAAGTGGAAGAAAGACATCTCCTGAGAGACGGTGTCTTTTCGAAGCAAGATTCCAATGCCAGTCTGCAGGAATGGGGTGGTGAAGGAGATCACCTCTTCCCTTGCTGACGTGACTGTCAGTGGAGCCACGGCAATGTCCGCTTCCTGTAGGACGGAGATAAAAAATAATCAACCCTCCACCCTACCTGTCACTGACACAGTGCTCCCAGGCTGTGTGGGCAGATACCTGCACTTCTGTGTCAAGAGACAGCTACCATCTTAGACTGCGAGCTCCAAGAACTAGGACACCTTGCACTGTTCATAGGGGTGCTCGTTGGTATCTGGGGCTTCTGGTTTCCTACCACAGCATCACACACACAAGCTGAGGCTGTGCACCATGAACCACACTGGTTTTGTTCACCAAAACCAGAAGGCACGTTCCTTTCTGCTTCTGGCTGCAGCACCTACATGACTAGGAGCTGGACACGGGACTGAGTTCAGAGGAGCAAAGCAGGTTTAATTCAAGCATCACCAGCAGATGACAGCGCTAGCCATGGGGAATGGCACATGATGGGGGAAGATGTGCATTCAAGGATCTCCCTGAAGAGTCTAAGGGATTTACCATTCTGAAAGAGACAAGTTGCGCCTGGTGGTTAAGTTCAAGGTAAATTTTCCTTAAAGCCATTATCTTTGTTTTGTTAGTGAGCTCAGGTGTCTGTAGCACCTCTCAGGCTACAGAGAAACACAGAGTAGTCTCTGAGACAAGCACTGCAGCAGGAGCCCCTTCTTGTAACAATGATTTCCCACTATGGCCGTGGTCTCACTGTTCCCTAGTTCCCACATTTGTAGGCCATAACCAGCTACAAGTCTTGCCCTTCATTAGTTCTACACAAGGGGCAGGATGGCTCCAAGTTGGTCGGTCCCTGAGCGAATTCTAATGAGGTCTTGTCAAAAATATAAATTGAAAATTACCTGTCTCAGAATTTCGCCAACCATCCCCGTCCAGTTCCCACTGGGAGAGACGGCCCCATACTGCCCGTCACCCACCACCTTCACCTTGTAGCTGAAGTGAAGCATCGCAGCGAGCGCTTTCAGCAGATCGATGCAGTACCCCTCCAGCTCTGCGCTTCGCACCATGACGTAAGGGTCTTCCTGCACATTGAGGGAAAAACACGCAATGACGTCGTCCCGCGGTCTGCAGTGAAGTCCTCACAGAGCAGCGTGCACAGAGTGTGCCCCGTCCAGCTGGTGGGCTGACTTTGCTAGCCCCCGAATCCCCCCACTGCAAGCTACAGACAGTTTCCACCTCTCCACCACGGAGCCAACGCTCCAAAAGCACCGTGTGGTGAACAGGGATACGGGTGTCAAAGACAGCCCAAAAAACCACCTGCAAATACACGGGTGGAAAAAAAGGCAAAGTGCCACTCCAGCTGTCTCCCAGCCACCCCGTGCTGGGTCACTGCCTTACCAGGATGGTGGTGACAGTCAAAGCTGGAAGACCCTCTCCTGGACTCCTCGAGTCAGCGCCCTGCAAATGAAAACAAAAGAAATAATTGGCTTTCAAAGTCCCAGCCAAGGCCCCAGTAGCCAGGGCTGACGTTAAAAGCAGGGCGGGTGGTGGGAGGTGTGAGACCAGCTGTAGATCTGCCCCTCTAAGCTGCAGCCACCTCACCACCACTGTTCCCTAGCAGTAATTAACAAACCACAAGCATTTCACTTTATTGCCTGTTGTCCAAATAAAAACCACCGTGAATGTTGCCACAACTCTTCAGAGGCACAGTGCACACAGTCTTCCAAAGAGATCAATTCATGCTGCAGACAAAACAGTTAGCAGCCAATTAAGGTCTCATTAGAGAGCAATTCCAGGAGACACCGAGCAGCAGGAAACCTGAGAGGAGGAGGAGAGGAAGCATGGATTTGCTTCTGTGCTGTACGCTGAATTCAAGAGTACATCTTCCAACAAGCAGTGGGGCTCTGGGCAGAGTCTCCCCTGGGGCGTGACTGAATTTTGAGTTCTGGACAAAAGACTGAGTAAAAAACCAGCATCAACACACAGACAGACTTAGCCATGGCCACCACTGGCCAAGAAAAGTGTATTTACAATAATAACTCTTCCTGGATTAAAACCGCTGCACACTATGACCACATCTATTTCTGAATTTTAATTGCAAGACGTTTTGCCCACGGCAAAAGGTAGCCCTGCACCAATGAACTTCAACATACCTTCCTCGTGGCATCGTCATTCCTTGTAGCTCCTGAAAAAACACAACAACAACAACATCAGCTTCTAACAGGGCTTATACTTAGAGCTCCTTAAAAGTGAATTTCATACCCTTGTTCCATACCGCACTTAAATAAACACTGATGCTCCCCAAGTCCCGAGCTCAGGGTGCAGCAGTTCTGTCACGACTCTCCCTCACTCCCAGCATTAGTGTGAGCAAACGGGAGCAGGAGCAGCCACAGCCACGTTCAGGCTGCTGAACATTCTACCTGTAAGGTCACGACGACGGCCGTCACTCACACACCGAGGGACGGATTCTGCAGAACCAACTGCCCTCTTTCCTTACTGCCCACCCTGGCAAGGTGAAAAGCCAGCTCTCCTGCTACTTCACACAACCACGATGCCCCCTCGGTTCTGCTAAACCTTGTCCGTACCTCTGAGGGAAAGCCCCGTAAACAGCCAAAAAGTTCATCACCATTAAGTTCCAGGACACCAGGTTTTCTTCTTCTCTCCTTCCCTTTCTAACGATCGGTTCCTGCTGTCAAAGCAGCCGCAGGGGTTGCAACCACTGGTGTAGAAACCTTTCTCCACCTCATCCTACTCCCTTCCCCCTCAGATTATAAGCACCCTGACCTTTCATTACTGTGAAAATTAAAACCTCCAAGAGGGCCGTGGCCAAAACCAGGAACCACCAGTGACAGCACTACAGAAAGAGGGACCAGGAAGCCTGTCCTGTGTGGCTTAAACCACTTGATGCACCGCTCCCCTTTTCATAACGCTCAGGAGAATGCCCCAATTCCACCCCAGCTGCAGAAGAGCTGAACTACAACGACTGAGCTGAACTACAGCGATTAAAACCACAGTTGTGTCAATATATGACTTGTTAATTGCCCAGGATGTTTTTTCTAGGAGGTGCACAGCATCGCTCCTCAGAATCAAAGAATTCACAGTGCAAAAGCCAGAAATCCCTCAAGATGAAACAAAAGAAATGTAGGGTGTTCTCACCCTTTCAAGCAAAAGCTGTGAGTTTTTCATTAAACATAACAACATACTCATTCACGATGCATTATTCGTTCTTTGGTTTTGCCTTTTCTGGACTTGTACTGAACTCTGCATTACTGTAAAACAAAACCTGTTTTTTCCCCTCTCCACTACAGTTCTCCATGGGAGCTGGAAATCTTCACAAAGGAGTTCTCTTGTCTCCTTTCAGAAGCTCAGTGAAGCCAGTAAAAGCTTTTTGAGGCTCCTTTTTGAAGACCTGCTAGGGTTTCTTGGAAGAAAACGGGCTGTCCCGCGGGCTCCAGCTCCCCCACGGCGGCGCTGGATGCAGCTGTTCAGAGCCCCATTGTCAGGACTCCAGAAAGGGCCAGAAGTAATCAAAGTGCAGCCCTAACTCAAAGTCCATCGCAGTGACGCTTCTCAGAAGCCAAGTCCTCATTGTGAGACTCCTTTGTCAGAGTCTACAAAAGCATAAGACAAAGAAAAGAGGCTCATCTCTCCACTCGTGTTTCCCACAGGCCAGTGGCTGCAGGAAATGACTGTGGTTACAAAAATCAGCCTTGTCCCTATCCCTTCTACTCTGAGCACGCCCAGCCTTCCAACGGGATACGGCTCCCTGCTTAACTTGGTGTGAAAAAGCTTGGAGCACTGTGAAGAACTTGCCACCTCACCCCGATTTCCTGCCCCACCCTCCCTCTCTAGACTAGCTCCTTTCCTTTGCATCCTTTGACAGCGTTTCCCCTTGGTGACCAGGAGCTGGACTAGAAGAGGCGATGGGTCAGGTGGACAACAGTTCTGGAGTACACTGGGACACTCAGGATGAGAGAGTTCTCAGTATGAGAGGATTTGACCGTTTCCACAGAAGCAAATGGCTGAAGTATCTGCAAGCTGAGCTGCTGCTCCCGTAGCTATGGGCAGAGGAGACAGGGCTGTGAGAGGGACAGGAGAGGGACTGCAGAGCAAGCGAAGCTGCTCTCCCAGCCAACCCAGTGAACCAAAATTTTACCTCCCAGTGACCTTGCAAGGGCAAGCTACTCCTTAGCCCGAGCCTGGCCTCCAGGCATTGAACACCAAGAAGCCACAGTGCGATTGAAACCGCAGCACCTGTAGCTCAGTGGCAAAAGGCAAACTCGGCAGCTCCTCGGCCCGAGCGCGAGGTGTGATCCCACTGACCGCGGTTCCTGGCCCTTGGCAACTCCAGGGGAATGTAGCTTTTGTTCCTCTTTGTCTACAGAAAGTCTGTGGACTCCCAGATCTGATAACCCCAACGCACTAAATCCCTTCTTCCCAAACACGCCATGAGCAGAGGGGCCGAACAGTAAAAAGGAAAACACCGCCCTCAGAAGAACCATTTCATCAGCGTATCTTGCTGCAATTCCCGGGACCATAGACTCTAAAGAGCGCAGCTTTAACCACAGTAACGGCGTTCCAGGACACCTAACCACCCTTTCTCTAGGCTTTTTCATCTTCCCTGATCTCTGTCACCTGATTTACACCTATAGCAGCAAGGACACGTAGTCACAGCTCTCGTAGCACAAGCTGAAACAACAAGGCAGGCCCTGGTGATGTCTTCACAACCAATTTGAAAGCACATTCTTAGATTAAGACAAAATCCTGGGCAGTTAAAGAACGAAAGAATTAACACTCTGTAAAGAAGAACAAAACCAGACTTGGATGCAGCCAGTATGTTTGGATCATTTTTCTTACCTGCCTGGCTTGATTCTCTCAGGAGCAGCATGGTTGTAATCACAGAGAACGTGATGCGAAGACCTTTGTCCATTGGAGCAGAAATATCTCCTGTCTACAGGAAACTTCCTGCCAGAGATGAAAGGCAAGTAGTTAAAGCTGGTTTTACAGTTCCTCCTTGCTGGGATAAAGTCAGTATGTCCTGGATTTTCTGCACCTCATTCTGGTGAGGCCCAATTCAAATGTCTCCAAGTGAAAATACAGCCACTCCTGAGACCAGCTGTAGTGAAAACTAAAGGAAAGATTCTGGTGAACACTCCGCAGCAAAAAGGCTGTAGTGAGGCTCACGGGGAACGGGGAGCAGCTGAGGCAGACTGCTCCCGGGCGCTCTGGGAAACAGGAAACAGTAGCAGCCAATTGGAAATGGTAGCAGCCAGTTGAGGCACTAATAAAACACCCTTCTCCAGGAGGTTTCCTTTGGGAGGCTTAAAAGCAAAACCTGAATTTCACTTTCCATTTGGGCTGCAGAAAACAAAGGTGTTTGTTTCATCTACCCCCAAACGATCTGAAACAAAGGTACTTCCCCCTGCCTCAAGAGACACGAGCAATCATTTCCGAAGCCCTCTTCTGCCTCAGCCTCCTACTCTTAACTGGACAAGGAAAAAGGGGTAGGGGGAGGAGGGTGAAAACCAGCAGATTTTATTGACTTGTTCATTTCAAACTCTGTAATAAAATTTCTGCATGGCTGGAAATAATTGTACATTTGTCATGGTAAAACTGCCACAGGACTACGGCAATCAGTGCCAGGTTATTTTATGTCTCAAGCTGCCGCAATATTTTTGATTGTATTTGTTGTCATAGCGTGAAACAAGATTCAGGACATGATTACCCCAGACACTATAAAAACCGTATTAAAAATGCCCCAGAAAACTTACAGTTTAGAAGATGTGTACCACATACCATGTGGTATGACTTGCTTCCGACCGGCGCTCAGCAAGTGCTGGCACCAGTTCACCTCCGATCAGAAATGCTGAACTTTTCCTACACTTTTTTAATCCTTGTGAAGGGCTCAAAGGAGAGGGCTGACGTCTGAGTTGAGTCAGCCCATGTTTTCTAACAGGCGTTTCTGTTTTCTAGCAGAAAACAGAGCGAGCGGCAGCTCCTGCCAGCTGTGGGCAGCGCAGCCTCATCACCTGCAGGCACAGAGGAAAAGCAGCAGCAGCCTTTGGGTGCAGCCCGTGAGGAACTGGTAGATTGAACCTGCAAATTACTGTAAATTACTGATACTTCAGCACATTCTACAAAACCATCTTTACCTCAAGTGGCCTCCTCCAAAGAAAGCCAGTCAGAGCTGGTAATAAATTCCTTGTGCCACCTCGAAGGAGTTGTTAACACGCTGGCTGCTGACTGTAAAAGAATAAATAGAGTGTAAATATGTGCAAAAAAGAATTTTTGCAAAGGCTAATACACTCTCCTAGCTCTAATTTAGCAGTAGTCATTTAAGGACAAAGGGAATTGGTTAGAGAGAATGCCAGGAGGGCAGAGGGGTTCAGTAAAGCCTTCTGTAGGTGTTGCAACATCCTCTCGCCATCGGCCCGAGGAGGTTCTGCAGTGCTTTCTCACGCTGCCCTCACTGCAAACAAACTATGGATTTCAAAAGTTACTTTGCTAGAACCGGCTCTCGCTCCTCCTCAGGTTCTCAGTCTTTCAAAACCAAGCAATAAAGCCATCACTCCCGAGCGAGTCCTCTGCGGAAGGCTGGCACTGGCACCAGCACGGGAAGGAGCCAGCCTGGCGTGCACAGGCTCTGCTCCTCGGCACCCACAGCACCAACAGCCGCGATGGAAGGCGGTAGCTCACTTACAGCAATTCCTTCAGCCTCTCCTAGTCCCGTCTGTCTGACTGTCAGAAGCAACTCGATGAGCAGGCACAACGGGACTGCTGGAACGCTGGATGCTCACAGCGCCCAACGCTGTTATAGAGAGCCAAGAGAGGGAGGAGCCAGGCTGAGGGGCTTCTGTGGAACAGGCCAGCTCGGACTGCAGACCGCGGGGGTACCTTGGGCCTGGGGAACAAGAGGAGGAGGCTACACCCGGCACAACGACAATGTCTGCTGTGTGGTCCTGGAAAAGTCTTCTCTCTTTAGAAGAGTGTCCCATCAAGCTGTGCCCAGCTCTCCCGTCTGCTGACAGCACGAGCTGCTCTTGTCTCTCTCCACTCTGTGACTGTCAGCTGGGGGACTCATGCATAACACCAGAAAACCCAAACCATCGCATACATCCAGTATTTCCTTGCAAAGTGTGGGCAGCTGAGGGAAGGCCTGAGCTTCAGGGTAAACTATTAAATTCCCCTTGTACAATCTTCCACGATCGTACAGTTCTGTTTAATAAGTGGGCACAGAAGTGAAATTCTTGTTCCCTTCAGCCTTCCATTTATTCACTAGTTTCATTTCAGAAGTGAGCTGAAGCGCAACGCTGCCAAGTGGCAGATCCTGTGGGGCCAGGTCATTTAGAAACACACACATCAAGGCACTGCAATGACAAAGAAGCGCCTTCAGAGGAATTCTGCAGAGTAAACCAGTACAGCCCATCCTGCAGGGGAGCTGGAACTTGTCCACACATCAGTGAGGAATAAAAATTTACTCCCTACCTGGCCTCGAGCACTGTTCGAGATGGAAAACTGTCCAGCAGCCTGCACGTCTTGGCCTTCTTCCCTTCGCTTTTTCTACAGAAGTCACCAAGTAAATCAATTATTAAACACCAACACAGCTCGCCTTCTGCAGAGTCAAAAACTGCTCACATTGCAATAAAAAAATCCTTAGAAGACTGCATTTGGTGAAGCTTGTCCTGACAGAGTTGAAGGGCTTCACTCACAGCTCACTGCAGTTAAGAGAAGACCTCGGATCACTTTTAACACATTTCATATCCCAGCCAGCGTAAATCATTCTCATAGAATAAATTATGTCAAGATGCTACGATATGTTAGAAATGATACTTACATCCTCACGATAGCACAGAACTAAAAAAGAATCCAGAAAGATCTCTTCACCTTGGGTTCCTCCCTGAGGCTTTGACCTCTCTGCAGGTTCCTTTCCAGGTGCTGCCTTTGGCAGTTTGTGATTTGTTCTCCACGTTCTCACCTGGCAGCTATGCCCTAGAGATCCTGGCACAGGGCTGATGGAAGCGGAAGGCAGCAGATTAGCTGAGGCTTCCAGCTGCATTTCATGAATATTTTCTAGGCTTTAAAAAGATGCACATCATGGTGTGTGGTTTCCCTCAGCTGCAGCTAACACAGGCTGATAAGCTCAACAGCAAGCAGCTGAAAGCATCTCAGCACAGACCACATCAGCTTGTAAAGACACAATCAAATGTTCATCATCGGTGTTCTTAAACACTAAGCTGGGGCAGTACAGACCATAAACCCCAAGTCCAACCACGTATAGCACACTGCCTGTCACTTGGAAACTTTGGACGCCTAATCTTACGGTTTAATGAACTGAAAATCACATAGGACAAGAGCCTGAGGCCTCGCAGGACAGCTCTGGACGAGGGACCACTCTGCCCGTCTCCGTACGAGCGCAGGAACAGACACAAAAGGGGCTCTCTCTAGGCAGCGTTGTTGATCTGGCTGACAGATGAGGAACAGCTGAGAAAGCATTCTCACCCCTTAGCAGAACCCCCCAGCAACACTGCCTTGCTCCCTCCACTCTTACCCAATCTTTACTGCTTTCCTCACCACCTCAGGGAGCATCCTGCCTGCTGAGCAGCTCTGCGTAAGCAGTTTTCCTTTTCCCTGATGAAGACCAGATGAAAGAAGAGCAAACCTGCTTCGTAAGCTTCGGCTACTCAACAGTGTAGGTACCGTGAAATGATTTCTGTTCACAGGAATACATGGACACATCATTAATGGCCTCACACAGTGTAACAAAACAAGCTGTAAAGGTAGTTACTATTAACCTGGAAGCAGGAGGGCAAATTCACCCGCAAGTTAAAACCAGACACTGTTTTTTAAAAAATCTGAACAAAGATAAACGTTCTGAAGTGCCACACGATGCTGCCTCCTGTGCAGTTAATTAATTCAACAAGTATTGCTTAATCAAAGATAAAAATAATCTGACTGTGAGACCTGGTTTTTGAAAAGACACAAACAGGCCTTTTAAACAGTAACCTTCTCAAGCTGTCCAGCTGCATGTACTTTCTTGCTTCAAAGATAAAAAAAGCAGCAACTCCCTGCAGCTTTTCAGCCCAAAGCTCAAGTATTACAGAGTGACTTTTCGCCTAGAGAATGTTAATGAAATTTGCTTTGTGTTAAGATGCAATGTGAGACTAATTTTGGCAGATCGCACATTCTGCTGCTGATTTACCTTGTTTTCCTTCAGAGACTGCCATGACACTGTTGGGTTACTTCAGTGTAAGTGCCAAACCTTTGCTGCAAAACCTCAAGGGTCTCTCATCCAAATTACGAAGACAAGGAAGGAAGATCTGAGCCAAGATGGAAAACTGAGAGAATGTTCTTAGACAAAACATACCGAGGACTATTTGAAAAGACTTCATCAGAGGATTTAACCCCTCCCAGCCCCTACCTCCATGTCACGATCGTACCATCAGCTACAATTAGCCTTATGTTTTGGTACCTCAGAGTTTAAGTGCTTGCAGTCAAATGATACTAGAATTAGAAACCAAGAACTCCTTTCTAGCCCCGCAACCCCCCCGGTAAGCTGACAACCCTTCCAGGAGAGAGAATGAACCAAGTACCACACGCTTCCCTTTGCACTGGCTGGCACAGGAGGAGAACAGAAGATATTTTTTAATGAGACAGGTGAAGAGCAATTTTTTGCTGCAGTATTTTCAGCCAGACTTTAAACAAGCACAGCGATGAAACAGGGCTCTATCCATCTATCTTACTTGGCGAGCTGTGACAGAGGAGATTAGGTGTTTGGATTGTGTCTGTCTGGCCACTAATTAGATGAGCTCCCCTAGAATTTCCATCCACGCAGCCATCGCTGGCTGCCAAAGGCAGACATCGCTCCGCAGCAGTCCCACGACAACAGAATGCCAGTCTCCACCAGTCTCCACCAGTCTCCACCAGTCTCTGCCGGTGTTTTGGTCTGGATCTGAGAAAACCTGAGCTGGGTCTGAAATGGCTACTGCTCTGAAAAAGAGTAAAAACAGATGTTATCCACTAAGGAATTTTTAAAACACAGCAGATACAATGACTCATGTTCCTGTACCACAAACTTCTAGACGGCATAGAAAAAAGTGCAATGTAACAGCTGGAGAGTCAACAGCCGGAAGGTTAAATATGTTTATTTTAGTAGTGTAAGGTGGTTTTACAAACAAGTTTTTAGATTTTGCAATATACACAAAAGAATCATTACAAACAAAAGCAAAATATCCTCTCAATAATAGGGACTCTATGCAGCCTGAAATAAAATTAAACCTCTGCTTCTCTTTAAAATGCATCTCAGTAAGCATTCTTCTCCATCACTCATAAAATGTACATCTATAATAAATGACATAGTTGGGGGAGGGGGGACAGGACGACATCCCTAAAAATAAAAAGTAAAAAAAAAAAATGGGGAAGAAAAATTATTATTCTGTCTAGACTGGTATTTAATTCTAAATATGTCCATCTAAAAAAATTAAATATCTCTTTTTTTAAAACACATCATTGAAAATTTTGCGTGGCAGTGCAATACAGAAATAGTAAAATTCATCCAAAAAGTGCTATGTACAGCAGCATTGTCAAAATACCAGGGAGAAGGGACGGCGCAGCTCTCAAGGAAAGACTAGCATGCTTTTGAGCCATTTCTGAACTGAAGTCAGAAGATATTTCCTGTCTATGTTTAGTAATTCCCTTCTCTCTCCTGTCTCACACCCACAGTTGATGTTTCGAGACAAGGAACAGTCACAGCTCAGTTCAAGTGTGTGCATGTGTACATATATGTGCAGACATATTTGCATATACACACACACACACACAAAGCTCGGTTTAAAAAAGCATTGCTTTGGAAGGTCTGAGAGCTCTTCACAGAGTGAGACAACACAGATTTCACTGAAGTAAACAGGCCCACGATGGAAGATGGATTTTATCTACTACATTATTAATTCATGAAACAATGACTCTGCAATTTTTTGTGTTTCCCAGAGAAGACACCCTCAGCGGCCTCAAACTCTTCCAAAACATAGACCAGAACAGGGAGCAGGATTTTAAATCCAGCCTCTTCTCACAGATCCACAATTTGTAGGAGGAAAATTTACCTTAGCTGTTGTTAACATCACATAGGTGTTTCCTTATTACAAGAAGTAATTATCAAAATTAATAAAGAGCATGAGTTTGCACAGGGCAAACTGCAAATGCAAGAAGTCACACAGAAAGGAGGCCGAATTTGAGGCTGGGCAAAGTGTAACTAAAAAAATAAAGGAGGTCAGAGCATTAAGACTGTAAAAATATAAGTCTCCGACTTCACGTGGTTGTTCTGTTTCGGCAAGCTGC
This sequence comes from Eurystomus gularis, assembly GCA_013400335.1. NCBI lineage: Eukaryota > Metazoa > Chordata > Aves > Coraciiformes > Coraciidae > Eurystomus > Eurystomus gularis. The sequence goes on from VZZY01022719.1 coordinate 285,567, forward strand.
TGATAAATTTAACAATCTATCCTTTCAGAGCCGCGATGTTAAGTACCCTCACAACCAAGGGAAGGGCGGGAAGCGCGAGGCCACGGGAGGATACTTTGTGCCTCTCAGGTCACTAGGCTTGCTTTGACAGGAATGTAAACATTGCCCCATTCAGTGCTCCCCAGAACTACAGTTTCAGCATGAAGAAGACTTCCGTGTCTGCGTTGTAATCAGTCTGGTTCTTGGGCTGGGCTGTGAAGGCGGCGGGAGCAGCTCCATCGGCACACACGGCTTTTGCCACGCTGCAGGCTCCCTCCGGGTTCCCTCGCTCCTCGATGGGGCTCCCGCTCAGCTGGCCGAGGCTCTGCAGCCGCTGTCTCTCCTGAGCTTGCTTCGCCCGGTTGGCAATGTACCGCACCCTGCTCTGGCTGCGGGAGGAGGACCTGCGAAGGAGCCCCAAGCTCTCCCCTTCCTCTTCGGATTCAGTGGGATCGAGACTGATTGGGGAAGTGATGTCATTTTCCTGCTGAAAGGCTGTCAGCTTCTTCAGCTGCTCAGTCAGTTCGTCCTGGGATTTGGCTGAGGATCTCAGGCCTGAAGAGCGGCGCTGCTCCCGCATGGATCGAGTGACAAAACTCCTGCTGATGCTACGGTACTTGCTTTCAAAAGTGCACACAATGTCGTCAGAGGTAAGGTCTCCAAGACTCTTGGATTTTGCCTGGTTGTTCCCAACCATATCGTGTGCTTTGGATTTGTTAGAAGACTGTCTCAGACTTTCTATGTACAGCCTGCTCCAGGTATGCCTTCTAGGAATAGATGAGAATGCATCTTGAGGGGTCCTGCCAAGAGGACGAGGGCACAGTTCATCTGCTGGCAGCTGGCCAGACCTCAGGTTAGGGTTGGATTTGCTCTTGCTCACCATTGGCATCTCGTTACTGGATGTTGTCGCGGACCGTGGACGCATACCCTTTCTTATGGCAAGGGGCTCAAAGTTTTCGTGACGGATGCCAAGATCTGGGAGGCTTTTGCGAGCTAGATTGGGCAGAGAGAGATCTATCACAGTGTCATTAGAGGACATGCTGGAAGAGGAAGACATGCTGTCACGATGATTGCTGCAATCTAGCTTGCTCCAGATCCGGTCGTTAACAGTGGCATCAAAGTATACTTCTGCTGCTGGAGACAGGCTGCTTGGAATTTTTATTAAGGCTGAGGAGTCTGGCATCTTCAGTCCTTCAGTCTTTGACCTCCTTACTAACATGTAAGAGCTCGTCTGAGAAACAGAAACAGGTAGAGCCTGTGCAGCCTGGGCTTTCTGGAAAGTATCTGGAGGCAAAGTTGTCTGTCTGCTGTTAACCACATGGTTGTGCTGCAGTAGAACAGCTGCTGCACCAAGTTTTTGCCCTTTGGATTCAATGGTGCTTGTCATGTCCGTTAATACCTGCCCCCGTTGGTCATTCTGCTTCTGGCAGTTTTCAGGAGGTTGCCCAGCAGTCTTACCTGCTGCCTCTACCAGCCAGGCTTTCTGAGGATGCGCTGCCAACGCACACTGATCTGCAGCTTTACTGCCTGCCTGTGCCCAGCCATTCTCTTCTTTGAGACCTCCTGTCACACTCATCCTCTCATCTTCTCGGACTATTAAACTTGTGTCAGCTGCTCTTGTGACTCCCTGCGCTTGGTCTTCTGCAGCCAGATTTGTTCTTTGTTCCCTAGTGAGTAGAGGTTCTTGAGGCTGGTTGGATGTGCTGCTTGCTTCTGATCGAGATTCGGTGGAATGGTCAGACACAGACCCTTCTTCAGAATCACTGTAAGGAGCAACGGGTAGAGGGAAGAAAAGGCTGGCATGACGGTGTTCATTGGCAATAACAGGCTCTTCAGTGATAGTTTCTAGGCTGCACAAAGAAGGGACTGACCTCTGTATTGAGAAATGGCAGACATCTACTTGGGAGACATGAAAAGAAAGAAACAAGAAAACAGAGATACAGGGTTAATTAGCTGTCACAAACGGCAGTTTAGCTGAAGATTTACTCTTTATGTGTTATCATTTTGCTTTTAAGGCAATAGTTTCATATATTAATCACGATTTAAAATATAACTTATGATTTCAAAGGCCTGGCTAAAGGCAGCAAAACCTCCTCATTCAGTTTGAAAGCCCTGTTGCTTTCAAAACAATCTCAGTCCATGCACAGCAGCACCACATCACTTGTCTGATTATCTTATTCAAGCAGTAACTGTCCCCCATCAATTTCTTGGTGTCCTTTCTGGCCCCTCTCAAACAAACTGTTCTTTCTCCACCATCCAGCACCACCAGACTGCTCTTTTCCTTCCTTTCAGCAAAAAAAATTATTTCTTTTCAAAAGGCTCTACAGATGCATGGTTCACCAACACCAGGCTGACAGCACAAGGCTGGAGAATCACGGCAGCCACCAGTTACCTGAGGAAACGCTCCACCTGTCTGCAATGTTTACAGCCTCTCCCGTAAGAGCCAGAGCAATCATGCCAAAAAGACCATTCCCCACCTCTCCAAACCACAACGCAAACATGCATTCAGAGCTAGCAAAGCACCACTGAGCCAGACGACACCCTTAAGATACAGGAGCAGGTCATTATAAGGCAGGAAACAAACAAAACCCAGGACTACAGGCAACAAGGTGCTTGAATCAGCGACACTCAGTAGACAGTTACCTTTGACTTGCTTGTCCTTTCAGTTCTTAACTAGAGAGAGAGAGTGTGCATGTAGAATAATAGGACAGAACAGAGGAAAAATCCAGTTAATGTAGGGAAGGCAGGTGCAGATAACAGGATAAATTAGTGCTGAGGGAGGGAAGGGAAACAGACAGAAATATTCACACATTTTTGTAGGATCCTAAGAATTTCTGACCAACCAGAGCACTCAGTGGAACCCATAAATGGGCAGATATTAAGTCCATTACTTTGTCACAGAAGAATCACAAGCAGTTTTTGCTGCTGTTCAAGACAGGCACTCCACTGGACCGGGGAATGGAAGCTAGCCTCCTCTTCTCCAAAGCCCTCTCCTAAGGCTATGGAGAACAAAATCACCAGCGTTACCAAAAAATGCCAAGGCAACATTGGGCCTTTTCCTCGGGAATTTCCAATCCGGTGCAGTGACAAGAAGCTTACCAGTGGAATCACCTCTTCAGGGGCCTACGGGACATTCGTTGGGAGTGTTAACAGGGAAGAAGTCACACGTGTCCATAAGCAAAATCCACCATTCACAACCCAGTGGAATTTTTGGTATCTGGAGGAATATCAGGAGTCCAGAGCTGAGCAGACTAAGGAGCTCTCCTCCTCCCCATCCAGGCTAGGCCGTCAGCGTGGATGAAGGCAAAAGGCAAAATACTGGAAAGAGTAACGCTGTGGCCATGAAGGGGACAACTAGAGACTCCAGCTCCCTATCTCATCTTTGTGACACTTCCCATCAACTGAATGTTAATTATGAAATGCAGCCATAGTGGGCTAACGTTGTTGGTTTCCCTGGTTTCTTGGCACGAGGCACTAAAAGAGCAGGCGGATGGGGAGAACACGCTGTTTGTGCAAACATCGTGTCTGTCACTGGACCATCGGCGTCCAGGCCAAGGGGCTATTTCACCATTTTAAAGGTTTGCTGATTCTATGCTTGAGAAGTCAGATGGATTTAATCAAATTTCAAGCATATCACAATATTTATTTAGTGACTTGGGGGGCTGGCGGGGGAGCTGGCACTGATAATGGGAATCGGTTTCATATGTCACACTCCTCAGAGCTTATGAAAAGCCTAATGCCAATAATTTAGGCATAGAAAGAGTTCTGCTGCTTTGGAGAAATTTCGAGTCATGGGAACCAGCAAACTTTTCCACTTCCCCTCCCGTTGTCCTAAAAGCCCAAAGCAAATACTGGAAAAAATGTTAAAAGCGAATAAAAAAGATAAATAAAGGAAAATTGTAGACAGCCAGATTAAACTGATCAAACAGAATATTTCAAATTCCTGTATGAGGCTTTCAAAGAAGCCTACTATAGGTGGGCAGTCAGAATCTATCACTAAAAAAAGGGAACAGATCTTAAGAAGCACCAAAGTCACTTAACTGTTCCTGAAAATGTAACCATCAATGTCCAAATTCTTTGGGCAATTAAGGGGGGAAGGGGAGAGATTTGAAGAGAAGCTCTTGTAGTCATAGACAAAAGCTGTTATTTCTTTACTTCCTCTTCACAATTCTGTGAAAGAGAAAATCTTGTCAAGAATCTCTTCCTTTCCCTCCCTTTCCTGCCAAATCTGGAAGGAAAGAAATCCAGTTTCCTTATTAAAAATATATACCTTGTTTGCCCCCGTTCCTACTTTCCATCTTTACAAACACACAGCTCATGAGCAAAGACCCAGCCACACGACTCCAGTGACCTCATCCATGGTTTTGGCTTGAAACAACTACAAAATGCTGTAGCCTAAGCAGCCTTCCTTTAAACGGACACCAACGTTACCTCGCAGCTGGGGAGTGCTGACAGCCCACCGAGCTCGGCTGATGTCACGTAACGTCAGATCACATTCCTTGCTTCTCCACGTTACGCAACTCGGCCCTCGGGTCACAGTCAAATCATACACGTAACATTAAGCACATCTAGGACGTGCTAGGATTTATACCCTGGGGACCAGAAGGGTCTGCTGTGCTCGCAAACTGCGATCTCCCAAATAACCCAGACCCCAGAACTCCACCCAGTAATCCCAGAACTGATGACAGCAATTTTGCAAGTTCTTTGAGGAAGGAGATGGTTTTATCGTTAGCAGAGTGCACATTAGAGATCATTTCTGACGTGGAATATGGGAAACTCACACGAACAAACAATATTTTCATTATCATTATTAGTGTTTGACTGAGTGAAATGATCACTCAGAATCTTCCTTCGGTGAACCACTAATATTGATAATGAAAATACTGTTTGTTAGTACGAGTTTCACATACTCAGTCACTACTTAATGCTCTGGTTTGGATCTTAAAATTTACTTAGTATCATACCACATTCACTAAAAAAACCCAAGGAAACAAAAAGCCCTGAACAAACAATCCAAACATTCATGGACTACTGACAGTTTTACTACTGCAGATGGTGAACTAGGCATGGAAAGGACTAATCTAAACCAGACACATCTAGGAAAAAAATAAAATAAAAATAGCTATGCAGGCTTTTTTAATGTCACTGCCAAAAATAAAGAAAAAGAGCTCTTGATGGCAAAACAACATACAGGAGCTTCTAAGTACAGACGCTATGCGGAAGCTGAGACAATGATGTGATCTAAGGTGGAGAGGGTGAAGAAAATCTGGTCTTACCAGTAAAGAATATAGGGGATTTACTTCGAATTTCCTCCAATTTTTGAACGAACAAGGCGTTCATTTCCCTCTGTAGGGTGCCCACTTGCCTTCGAGAAGTTTCAGAACAGCGCTTGGGGAATTCTGGGCTTCCAAGGCTTTCTAGGCTGCTGGAGTTGGAGGATATAGAGCCATTGCTGGCTGCAACCAAGTTGACAGTGCTTCCATACTTGCCACCTGATTGGCACTGCCACCGCTGCCGGGAATGAGCCTTTATTCCGTGACATTTAGATTCAACATTTTTCTTCCCTGGGGTCACAAAAGGCTGGGTGCTCCTTGATAGATCATCGGCAGTTCCAGGGCTGCTGCAAGACTGCAAATCTGATTGCTGCCTGGGCTGGCCTTTCCCACCCCAGGTCTTTAGCTCTAACCTCTCTTCGCCAGTTATACTGCTATACTGATCATGGTGCAGGAGATCTTTAGCAATAGGCCTGGTAGGATGGTCACTCCACTTGCTTTCTAGATCTGGGCTTTCTTTGGAACCAATCATGCATTTCATACAATTGGTGGCCACTCCAATCCTACCAGAGCTGTTGATGGCACAGCGTGCAAAGACGCTTTGCTTCTCGCTCTGGTGCTCCTGAAGCCGGACCCTGTTAGACCTCTGCAAGGGTTCACTGAAAGCAGCACCCCTTTGAGCACAGCTCTGGCTTTTGGCCTTACGAGAACTATGGGCCTTACCTTTCAACCCCTTGCCATGTACCTCCCCACCGGCACCATCTCGGGGAGCTGGTGACAGAGAGGCACTTTCTGGCTCTTGCTCAAAGCGAGGCTGTGAGGCAGCTTCCACTTCACAGTCTTCACCGGCCCCTTCGGAGCTGTTGTCTTTTGTATCGAAAGCAATTTCAGGAAAGCCCTTCTTGGTCTTCTTCTGGCTTTTGGTGGGTGCGCTGGCTGTCCGTCTCAAGATGTGGCTGCTAAAGGAATGTTTGCGATGGAGCTGACCAGCAGCATGACTGTCCAGAGAGGCCGGCTTTGGATTTCTGAGAAACAGGCCTTTTAGACCCAGAGCTTGTTTGGCCTGGAAAATTAACAAACAAAAAGAGTCTTTAATGGAAAGTGCAAGTCTTCTCCTTCGGGCACAGGAACCCCTGCACAAATGATCAGCTCCTATGCGCATGCACAGACAGAGTCTCCTGCCATACTCCTATCATCAGCATGAGAACTAAACCAGAAACAGGACAGAGGTTAAAAATTTAAAAAAATGAGTAACGGCATCTTCTCAAAATTTCACATCTGTTTTGCTCAACTAGGTGGTTTTAGAGAAAATTTTCCAGCCAAGCTAATCTCCGTATTTGTTGCATTTCTTACTAGCATATAGCTACGTACAACATAAATATTAGATATTGAAAAGAAAAAGTAAAAAAAAAAAAAAAAAGAGGAAATTAGGTCTACGGGACCTAGTTCTAAAGGCTGAAGAGTTTCTCAGAGTGTGTGAAAAGCCACAAAGCTCGAGCTATCCATAATAATAATAACGTCACACATCTCAGACTCTTCAAGACTAAAGTTGGAGCACTTCCTTTTTGGCAAAGCAGCTTTCTGGGGCTTTGTTGCTTGCTTATGATGTTTTAAACACAAAGCTCTGTGAGGTGTGGGTCAGTGTCCCAACACAACGTGCACGCTTAAACCCAGTCTCTCCCAACAGCTTAATGACACGGACACACTGCGGCACCCGGAGAGACGCAGGAAACCAATTCACTGCAGGCACCCAAGGGGAAGTGCAGACTTGCGGATTTGTTGCAAACTTCAGTCTTTTCTTTAAAGAACGTATGCTGCTTGGAAATGAACGTAAATAATTGTGATAATTTCCTACCATACGACACTTATCCAAAGATACTCATGTTTGTTTTCATCGCTGAAGAAACACGCTATAAACAGGCGGAATTAGTCGGGGTGATGATACAGAACTTCACATACTTCAGTACTTATGTAAGCATTAACATCAGGAATCTCCCACCATCATCCAATTGATTCCCATTTCGGTGAAACAGAGACTTTCAGCATTCCTGTAAACATTCCAGGTGTACTTGCCAGCTTCGAAAGCAACAGGCTGATGCCTGACAAAGGGTTTGTTGGGTTTGCTCTGTACACACAGATCACAAAGCGGAGGGCGAGATATTCCCCTTCTAATTCACTTCTCCTCCTTTGTTCTCTATTTCCCAGTAAGATCAGATTCTCTTTAGTAGCTACAGCATAAAGAATGAATAAAAATAGGGTACATAAGCCTATGATCGAAATGCCTTGTAGGAAACCCACGACAAAATTTGATCGGCATCCACTTGCTGTCAGATCAAGTTTTACCCTGTGATGTCACGCGAGGTCACATTTCTGTAGTGCCAAACAACGGCACAGAAATGCCTCATTTTAATTACAATGGTCTGTCTTTCGCCCCAAAATATTTGAGTGCGTGCTCACGCATTTCAAATTTCACTTCATAGGACTTAACGAATAGATATTAGCTGCACTGTACAGTAAGCCTGGGTTAAAAGTTGCTTTTATTTGTAAGTGTCCTGCTCAAACTAGCATATTGGATCAAGGTTTGTCTGACACAAAGCCCAGTGAAAGCAGCCAGAATATTATCTTTACAATTGACTGAAGTTGAGTTACCACATGTGAGGAGGAAATGACTAAAGAGATCTAAAATAGCCATTAAAAGTATATACAGGATATGATAAAGAAGGTAGGGATTGATTTTTCCCACACAAGGCAAGGAAAATGTCATTTAAATACTAAGAAACGTTCTGTTAAGCCAGACTGCTGAGCAGTCTGCGTGGATCAGCGTGGATTCATTTTCACTAGAAAGCTTCAAAATGAGACTGTGCACTTGTTGAGGAGTAAAGGGGAAAAAGCATTCTGCTCCAGCGGAGCCAAGCTGGCAAGTACATTGATTTACTGCTATAAAAATCAGACAATATCAATATTTGCAAAACCCAGAAAAAACTGTGGTACATACACACGCACACACACAAATAATATCCAACAAAACTAAAAGCGAAGCGCTGATGGAATGGGTGGCACGTGGTGCAGGGCCCCGGGTATCATTCTCGCTTACTTGGTGCCTCTTTGTTCAGCTAGGAACTCTTGCTTGAATCAGTGGAGTGATTCAAGAACACAAAGACAAATTTGGTTAACTTAAAGAAGTTTTTTTAAAAAAAAGGGAAAATAAAAGGGAGCCATTTTGACGGAGATCCAGAACATGTGCTTTCAGCTTCCAGTCCAGCTTTTAGGGGGCTATCGCATTCTTTTAAAGCAGAGTTGAAAAACAGCACTGGAGGCTTTCCCACAATTTAGCAAACAATTCGCTGTTAATGTTATTTTCCGAGTGAAAGAAGTGGTTCATAATGCACCAGAGAGAAGACAGCAGAGGTAGAGAGTCGAGGAAGAAAGGGAGGGTATAGAGGGACTTTTATCCTGGATCTGCTTCATACATGGAGGGGTCTCTGGCTGATCAATGACCCAGCAGAACTGACCAAGTCAAATGTCACACTTCACGATACATGAGCTGAAGAGCTTCAAAATGCTAATAAGGAAACATTGATGCTAATGAAGCAAGTAGATAGAGACATGCAGGTGCGCGGTGGTGGTCACTACACCTCCCTGAGACAGGAGGGGGTACCTTCAAGGCGTCTAAAAACGCTCTGCTGCTAAAAGTAGACTTTTTTGACATAGAGAAGCCCACTGAAATCACAAACAGACAGAGTAAAGGCAAAGTAACAGTGAGGGAGGATCTCAGAGATATGCACATCGAGAAAACCACAAGAAATTCTGCAATGCATTAGTAGACTACAGAAGAGACAGAGACAAAGAAAAGCATCTCCAGGAAATAGTGCAATCTAAAAGAGATTTCAGTTAAATGCAAGGTGAAAAAAAAAGTAAGACTGACTTAGTAATATCAAGCTACTGAGTGCATGGAATATCTATATATAGAAAAAATGACCTTTTTACCATGACCTGGTTGCTAGCCTTTTATCTGTGACGGGCACTACAGTCCAAATTAAACACTGTTCCTCTGCTCTGTCCTGCCCAGAGCGACACCAACCACCTCTTTCACCTCAGGTCTCTTGCTCAACATGGCCAAAGTCAAACAGGTTCATAATGCCATCACGGGGAGATTCAGGCACAACTGCCAGTCCTGTCAGGATGAAGCTGCTCCTGCCTAAAGGTTTGCGTTAGGCATCAAATTCAAAAAGCAGGAACGGAACCAAATCGTCTAAAGTGACATTCTTTCCAGACACAGCCCTTCTTCCTATACATACAAACCAAAGCTTTCCTGGGATTTATCTCTGTTTCATCACTCAAGAGTTTGGATTAAAATCTAGCAGTTTAAACAGCTGTTTTCCTTGTTAATTGTTTTAATTCCTCTTAGATGAAGCCAGAATTCCAGCCTATTCAATGCCTCCTCCTGCTGTCCCCGTGCTGATATTGCAGCATCGCTACTACAGAACGCTCAGCCTGTCACCGCCAGTGGATATAAACTCATTTAGAGGCTCTCAAGGGGCTGTAAGATACTTAGCTAACTGAATTTTGTTGAAATTAATACCATAGAACGAACTCAATCCAGTGCACTGCGAGGAAAGAAGCTATTTCATTTTCAGCTGGCCTAGGAGAAGTTTGGTGTTAGGGCTTGACTTTCAGCTTGGAGTTATTCATGTGAATTTAGATATTGCTCCCAGACAGTTCTATTTTTCCTGTATGTGAAGCAAACACTCTTAACAACAGAGAAGCAGTGAAAAGAAGTCCAACAACTATTACAAGGATCATCTTTTCTCTGCATTTTAAGTGTCATTATGGAAGAACCCCAAGGCAAATAACCCTTAGGAATTTAAATTTAAAACGTGAAAGCACGGGGCAGACAGAGCCTTTACCGAACAAGCTTTGCAGGCTCCAAGCACTGGCGGTTCAGGTGTACAACCTTTTGTTCAGCAAGGAGCACTTACTGTACTGGCCACAGCCAAGCTGATGTATATCAGTGTGTGCACGCTGCAATGAAAGAACCTTCCCCTGTGGCTCCCTCAAAGGCACTGCAAGAATCTCTTTTTTATACCTTTCCCCATGGTTTGCCTTTATCTCCGGGGATATTCAGACAGATCTCAGGCTACCATGACAGTCACGGGGATGAAATTTACTCTGGTGGAACAAAGACGTCAGCATGGCCCCCCACGCGCTGGGCCTCCCTCGCTGACACCAACCCCTGCAAGCTGCGCCGCGCCGCACGCGGGCACTCACCTTACCGCAGATGTCATTGATGGCCACGTGAACAAAGATGGACGCCTCTTCTATCCCTTCCAGGTACACGTGCCGGTAACCTGAAGCAGAGAGAACAACGCTGACAAGGAGCTGAAGAGTGTCTAGAGACTTTCCGTTTGCAAACCAGTTTTTCCCCAGCTCCTCCCCACAATAAGCATCCAGGCCTGAACATCATCCAGCCACAACCACTTACCCAAGAGTCACACCACTCACAAACCCAACTCCCTTTCATTTTATGGAGAAGCTATGTCCTGTTTTTTCCAGTGCCCGTTACTGCTGCGGTCAATCTGTGACCTAAACTTGACTACATTCTCCCTTGGGGACTTACAGTCCATTGGTAATAGTGCAAACACTTCAACCATGTTCATTTTATTGAGACTGGATGTTTGCTTTCAATCTTAAACACACACTTTTCACTTTACTTTGAAAGAAAAATCCACACAGAAGAAGCTTTAATGTGAAAGAAGACTGAAAAGAGAAATAGGAAACTGATGGAAAATGGCATTTAATAACCTTCTCCCATCATTACAACAGGTAACTACCTGTTCAATATTAAGCTACTACTGACAGTAATATGACCAATCAAAACTCTAGTGCCTTTCCAAAACTGGAATATAGGAATAAAATTCAATAACAGGAATAAAGATTCTGTATCATAGTCTTCCAAGCCCACAGTATTTAGCCGTTCTGCTTAACAATCTTACCCATTTTTTGAAAATCTGGTCCCACAGAGTTAACAGATTTAGTCTTCATCATCATAAAACTGGTAGTGGACCAAGGTAGAGAACTCAGGGTCCAAACTCCCACTCCCTTGCTCTAACTAGGAATTTCTGCAGCAGACACATGCACACACATTAATCCAGCGTTTGCAGCTTCAGTTGCCTCAGGAAAAAAAAGTCCTAGCCAGCTGATCTGGGGCTTCACCACTTCAGTCTTACCTGGCATCATGCTGCTGAAAGCTATCGTTCTCTGTCCAATAAAGTCACGCCCAATCGGGTCGTGATCCCACACAAGGAACCGAACCAGTGCGATCTCTGGCATGTGCACAGTGAACACCAACGTCTCCTCCCACATTGGGTTAAAACCTCGGAATGAAGGAATCAGCTTTTAGAGATTTCGTTCATGAGATACAAGAAGAAAGAAGACTGCCTACACAGGAACACCTGAACAGCAATGTCATTCTGCTTGTCCTAACAGTTTATCATCGTTCTTGGAAAATTCAATACTCCCACTCACTTCAGCAGAAGACACAACAGCACAAGAATTTGCAAGAAACAGATGTGGATTTCACTTACATTTGGCCCTACTTTCTGCAGGTGTTTGGACAACCTGACTTTCTTTTGACCACAGCCAGCTCAAAATACTCCTCTCACACACAATGAGAAGTCAGACAAATGACTTCTCTTACACCAAGACCTTCACAACATTATACTAACTCCGTTGAACAATTAAAACCCAAGTCTAACAACAAGAATGCTAAAATAAATTTTTCAGTGCTTTGCCATATTAGGCACCAAATTTCATCTATTTGTACCTTTATGGACAAAACTTGCCTGAAAGAGGCTGTTTCAGCCATAAAAACCCTAAAACCCACATAATCTTACCATTATCATCAACTACTCTAGTTTGTTCTTTGAAGCAGTCAACAGGTAAGCCTATAACTTCTACTTCAACAAACGGATCTATGATCTGGAAAACAGAAAGTAACAAATATTGAAAAGAGTGAAAAAGATGAAATGCAAGCACGTGGCTTTTGCAGTGTGGGCATTATACATTCTTGTCATAATAATTAAGAATTGAAATACCACCTAACTTACTGTAGCTTCCAACAGGGCTTTTATTTAACCCTTGCTCAGGGTTAAACTAACTGCAAGTCTGGTATCTGGACAGACTTGGTGCAGATCGTTCCTATGATTATTTAAGCATTTTATCTTAACTGTTAATTTCCCTAGATATTGTTTGCGGGCACCTCTAGAGTGATGACTTAAAACATGACTGTTTGCAGTTGTAGGGAACTGGATTCGTGGGCTCAGGCGGTTTTCTTCCAAGATGTTCTGCCTGAGCTAATTCCCCGCTGTTGGAGGAAGGAGGGGGTTTAGAGTGCTAATGGTGAGTAGGACCTCAGCATGAGCAGCTTATTGGCCCTTTTTTGCTTCTCCTGGAGGCACGGTATTGACAATTGGAGGAAAAACATGAAACCATGGGAAGTTAAATCCTCCTCTTTGGCCCAGCCAATATGGAAATAAACCTTTCCCAACACACAAGAACAATCATCGATTGTCTCATACCTCTCCTCTGTCTCCCAGCATGGAATCACGTGGTTTGGGGAGTTGTTGACCACTGATAATTCTTAGAACCAGCTGTTTCTTCAGTTGACCAGGCAGAGGGTCTTCAGAATTTGGATTAAAGACACCTATAAGAATGAGAAGGCACATAATGTGAAAGAAGTGCAATTCTGGGGATCACGTCAGTTATAGATACCTTCTGGCTCATTCCTTTTAGCATCAGAAATGCATTTTTAAACAAAGTATAACAAGGATCCACACCCACTCTTCTCATGCAATAAGCAATACACTTATCTTGCTTGGTTTTCTTACCTTGACACATGCAGTTTGGTTTGAGGACGTAGCCACAATTCCCATTGGCACTAAATTTGGCCCGGTTTAGTTGCAGCATTCTCCCCTCTGACTGGTAGTTTAGTGCAACTATTTAAAAAATAAACCAAGAAAATGGTGATATTACTTACTGAGTAAGTTAACAACATTGTTGTTTGTAGAACCAAGTAAAGGAAGGACACCTAAATACATTTTCACATTTCTTGGATGCGAAAACTCAAATGTTTTATGAAAAAGAATTGTCTTATTTAACATATCTCACAGCTTCAGGGAGAGAAGCTCTCCAAAAGACTCTGAACTCAGAAGCCCTCTTCCATTTGAGAAGTTCCATTTATTTCTATTTATCAGACAACCACTTGCAGGTAGAACACGTTTGAGGTAATGCATTTAGGTAACAACACAGACAGTAACAAGGAGGACTCAATCATCACAGAGTTGGATGAGTGATAAGCAGGAAATCACAAGCATTTTAAGAGGTGTTTCCAGATGTCCCATTAAAGCATCCCTCACAAAACGAACAAAGCTTTCTTTCTGCTCACCAAGTTGGCAGCCAGCATTCCAGAATGGCTGGGGATTGTAGTTACTGGAGTCCACACGATAAGAAGAGGGGTAGATGCGGGACAGTTGATGCTGGTTGAAACGTAGATACTGTGCTGGCTTTTGCTGCAGTATCTGGTGGGCTTTTGTTTCACTGAACGATGAAACCTGCCAGCTGGAAGAGACTACAAAGAGGAGGTGAGGAAATTAGAGGTAATCTCCTTATTTATGTATTTATTATCTAGATAAAGCATTCAAAACTACACAGCTCCATACAACTACATAGTTCCTTATAACTATCAAGCATCATCTGATTACATCCCACTCAGAGGGAACTAGGCTTTTCTTACATTACAGCAAGATCACTGTGCTTATGGAAGAGTTATGGTTGGGAAAATGAAGCTGAATATAATGAATGACCTGAATCTTCATTAAGAAGTTGAAAAAAAAAATAAATCTCCAAGAGTTTTTTATTTTGCTCAAGGAAAGTAGGTTTTCTGGCAAGCAATTCTTTCTGGCGCTTTTAACTAAAACTTGATTCCTGTCAAAATAAGATGCAGAGAACTTAAAAAGAAGATTAAACTGTCCTAGAAAATTAATGCTGTTTCATCAGATTTGTCTTAAAAATCTAACCTTTAAGCTGGAAATGCTCTTCAGATCATTCTTCCCAAGAGCATAACGAAGTGCTCTGTTATCTCCCAGGATGTAAGTGTTGTGTAGCAGCTTTTGTACAAGCTAGCAAAGACTACATGTGTACTACTTACTATCTGTAGTAACTTTTCCTCCTTTACAGAAGCTGTCACAACTCTAGACTCACTCTGTGTATTCTGAAGGTTAAGTGGTCAACTACTTCAAAATGGGGCTTTATTGTGTGCAGCTCTTCTGTTACAGTCTTTTCAGGGTAGAAAAGCAGCTTTTAATACGAAGATATGTAAGAACATAAACCTTTCAATTTCTTCAAATAGCAATTATTTTCAGCAGACTTTTAGTGCAACCTACTTTCATTTTCAACATCTTGGATGCCAACAGACTTTGTGTATTTCACCAGGTCAGAGAGTGCCCTGGACAGCTTCATTGTTTTCTTCTGTCGGTTCATCCTAGAAAGATAAAACATATTAATTTCTCATTAATTAAGGGGTAAATTTTATCTTTCATATTTAAAAAGAAATCAGGGTGTAGAAATGTAAGAAGGTTTTCTTCCACCAAGGAGGTACTTAATAGTTTTATACTACATAGAGCTTCACTGTTAAAGCACAGACATTGTGGAACCAATGGAAGTACACAGAACAAGTCAGTCCTGTCCCTATATGTTAATGGCAGACATCAGTATTCACCTACTAATATCTAGTCGGGAGGACTCTAAATTGCTTTGAGCAAAGGGTGGAATATCTATTCACATATGTATTCACCTCTCAAGTCAACTGCTATCAAAACGCCTTTTTAAATCCCAAAGAAATAGCAAGAAAGTAATGCTTTGATCCTCCCCATTTGCTGCAGGTTATCACTAACAGCGTATCTACTAACCTCTGACAGAAAGCTCCAAAGTATCCTAGAGAACTGCTTGATCTGATTTCTTACTTCTGAAGCCTGAAGCTTAAACAACCATTCTGCAAAGGACCTTTGATGTCAGGATTTTTGAAGAGGCAATTTCAAAAGAAAAATCAAAATCATCACCTCAATGTTGATGCAACTTCATTTGGCAAATAATAAATTTAAAAAAAAACCCTAAAAATCAGTGAGGGACCTGATACGCTGCAAAACCACCTTAATGGATTCACTGGGCCACCAGTCAAAGGGGCTCTATGTCAGCTGGATGAGATGGTAAGAGCCCAAAACACATACAAGGTCCACTGTACTTTGCTAATTAGTCTGAATGAGATCAAGAAATCATTCTGATGATCTTGTGCCAAACATTTGATCTAGCCTCATGCCAGATTCCTGTCACGTGCCTGAAGCCTTCAACAAATTGGCTTCTAGACCTGAAGCATACCTCTTTAGTGGGTACATTTACGTAGGCATCTTTTCTAGAAACCAAACTGTCAAACGACGTGTTAACAAACCTGCTGTAATGCGCCGAGCTCCTGGCTAAATTTCCTTGAGAATCCGAATCATCTTCGCCCTCTTCCAGACTTGTCGCCTTTTTCAATTTGCTTCCTTTTTTCTGTGCCACAAGGAAATAAAACCATAATATCACAACTGTCTGACAACACAGACTGAGCAGCTGGACACAATCCTGCTGTGTTACCCCGATGTCACTTAGAGCAAATGGGAAATGACAGCTTTGGTAACGCTCAGTACCGCAGAACGACAGGCGTGCACGTGGGGAGGAGGCAGCTCAAGGCCAGGGCCTTTTCGTAAAGGAATCACAAATCCTCAGGTAAAAGGTGCAAACACATTTCTATGTTTTTCAGATTAGATCTTGGATATTTTTAGACCTTGATATAAATTGAAACGATCTGTTATGCACCAGTTATCCAGCCTGTTCAGTGAACGGTCTGACAGCAAGCCTCTGCCAGATAATGCAGTTATGATATTCCTCTCCACCACTGTTTGCAAATAAAAAACCTGGCCAAAAATACAATATTTCCTGTAGACCTCCTCTACCAGGTGGCTCACCTTGCGTTTAGAAAAACTGCCCATCAGCGACCGGCTGTGCCTTTTATTGGTACTGAAGTCTTCCCCAGATTCCACATCATCCTCAAGTTTATTCTAAAGCAACCAAAGAGAAAGAATAATGCAGCAGGCCAAACAGAGTGCTACAGCCAGCCTAGCTGAACGGCATCAGAAACAGTTTGGGAATCAGTCCTCCCTAAAGTGTCAACAGGACCGGCCCAGAACAAGGCAGACTTCTCTTTTTTAACCACAAGCTGAGAACAAGACCTTGTATCCCAGCAACAACTGCCATCGTTTTTGTCCATAGGAGCTTGCAGAGCCGGCAGAAATCACACAAATACCAAGCACCAACTTTTTCTTCAACCAGGCAGTTTGAATGCTCCCTTGTAGTGGATCTTACAAGAATAACTGTCAGATACGTCATGTAAATCATTAGGCTTAAAAGTACACACAAAATTCATACCACAGAAACCTTTCAGAAGCTCATTTTAGTTCTCATCTAGTTTTAATCCCCCGTTCATGAAGCGCAGTCTGTGGGCTGAGTACATTTTTATCAACAAGCATTAGTATAAAATTAACATGCAAATGTAACATTGAGCATCGAGGGAAAAAAGCCCAATTTTTGTATGCAGTCTTTATAACAGAAAACAAAATTCTTTCTGTTGAAAAGTCATTTCATGTGTACATTTCATGCTCCAGTTGCTGTGTGAGCAAGCAAAAAAAGCTTTGCATATCTGACAGTGATACTCACTTGGCATCATCATTAACTGAATGAATTCTGCTTTGAAGTCAATAATATATGGTTTATTCAGTGAGCTAATAAAGCACAACAAATGGAAACGCTAAACACCTCTCTTTCTGAAGTCACTGGAGAAAGTCGTTGGACTTTGGAGAAAGAGGCAGTTTGCATTTCTCTTTTGAAGGACTGCCATATTTCGTTATTCATCTGCAATAACAGACTATCCCTCTGCATCAAGCGTGAATCATAAAACCAGCTAAAATTACAATAGAATTACCAGCAAATTAAAAAGAAGCTTCTTCTAAATGGACATAAATGTGCAGGGTATTCCTCCTTATAATAGAGCTTTTATATAAGCAGCATGAGTTATTAATAAGGTGTCATGATAAAATATTACAGAAGAAGGGAACGTGCTTTCTTAATACACTGAAATAGCCCAATGAGTGGTGGTTTCCAAGGAAGGAGAACACAGCTTCAAAATCCCAGTTCCACTAAGTCTGACTGGGGACAGGAACCTGGATCTCCCACAGCCCAGGGGAAGGTTTTGGCTACCTGGTTATTCTTGAGTTGTATTATCCCAGTTAACCTCGACAGGAGACAGGGACCGAATGGCAACTAGACTCTGCCAAAGTCAGGTTTTAAGTGAAGAGCTGAGCATTCTTTAGTTACTTTAGCACTGATAGCTGCAGGCACCTCCGGTAAACTGAGCTGGCTTTACTGGGGAGTCTCAAAATGGATTTAAAAGCCCAACTTTTGACATCAACCTTTGAAAGAACAACAACTATTGTTATGAAATAACAGTACTCTACAGCTACAGAGTCACACAAAACAACAATCACATCCAGGGGTAAGCTGAGCGCAATAAAATATGTTCACCTTCTTACTATCTGATTTTAGAGCAGCCTTGCCCGATGATGGCAGAGTGGTAACTGTAAAATTGTTTGGATCTTCACAGTCACGGATTTTGGATTCTTTTATCAGTGAGTCAAGTTTTTTCTTTGCTATATTCTCCACTCTTTTCCTATTAGTAGATGCCTACAAACAAAACAGAATCATTAAACTAGGTAGTGATGAAAAAAGTCTTAGTAATTCCAGCCAGGATTAATGCCAACAAAAATGTTATACGTAAAGGGTAAAAAAAAAAAACCCAGCAGGTTCTTCATTTGCATAACGGGAAGCAGTTACCTGCAGCTCGGTATCAGACTTAGTGTAAGGTGAGGAAGTTGGGAAAAAAACCACAAATCCAGAGTTTTCTTTTTCATCCATGAGGCACAGACTCACAACGAGGGGGCAGATTGTGTTGTCTCAGTACGCCTCAAGAATTGCCCGTTAAATTCCTCATGAAACAAGATATGATTTCCTGAGCTCTTCAAAATTCGGTTTGGAAAGCAAACCAGATGCAACAAATCTGAGATTTAAAGCATTGGTACACCTGGCAGCAAAGTGAACTGTTAGTTCAGTAACAAGCAGTGTCTAACAAAGACAATGAGGTTAGCAAAGCAACGCCCACCGAGCCTTCCACGAGAAGAATAAACCCAGCCATCATTCCATTACAAAAGATGACACTTTCCTTACTGGCATTAATTTCTGCATCCATTTAATGGAAGAAAAACAAACATTATTTAACATCTCTTTATAAATAGCATATGTGTGGGCTAAGTTGAGAAGAATCGTGGCGATGAGAGACCTGTTAATGCTTCTGCTTTGGTTTGGCTTTCACCCCGTTTTCTCTTTGTTCCAAAGGGTCATGCCTGGACAGCAGGCCTGGTGGGAAGCCAGCTGGACCAAACTGCATCCCCACTGGCTCTACAACACCCTCCTCTTTGAAAAGATGCATCATGCAACAAGGAAGTGTCAAAAAATGGTCAAATATTAAAATATCACAGATGTCCGCCTTAAAATCTTGAAAAGTGATATGTTAAAACATGATAATTTTAAAAAACCCAAACAAATTATTTTTCCCCTTCAGTAGATATATTCATAAAGAAGTTTCTCTTTTAGTTTTAGATGAAGAGGACCAAATCCATAATATAAAACAAGGAAATAGCCTGAGGGAGAGAGGACTGAAAATGGAATCGCTCTCCGAGGCAATCTAGTTCGTTATTAAATGGTTTTGCTGTGTGTTTTATATTGTTTCTGTAAGATGCAATGTCACTTGCAGAAGATTAAAGTGACAAAAAAAATTAATTTCTGAAAAGGATGAAGAAATAAGGGATTTTCAGACAGAAGCAAATAGAGATTACAACCGTCTCCCCTTTTAACACCTCCTCACAGTAAAAATCAACTAAACTCGGCATTCAGCAAACCAAAGGGATGCTCTGTGACAAGGACCACAATTTGACATAAGTAGAATTTTTTCTGCTCTTCTTTGCATTTGAGGGGAAGAGCACTGTGATGTAACAAAGAATCGTGAGATATTACCATTTAAAATAGTAAAAGACACAATATTCCAAGCCTGAGACATAACCACGAAAACCGGTGCTGCCTAGTAATCGCTTCTGTCAAACGTGTCCCTGGGGAGGTTTAGAACCTAAGAGACTTGGGATGAATCCCAAAGATTAGACCACATCCACATTCCACAGAACCCATACAAGGGATGAGTTACAACGGATGCATTCCCATCCTCATTGGGATGGGAAAACTTAACCTACATTTACATCGAAATGGTCACTTACATCTCCATTCATTAGTTTACAGTCATCATCAATCTCATCAGCACTGTCCTCATCAGAAACTTCACCTTCCTCTGCGTCATCGCTGATGTTGGCTGGAAGTTTCTTCCCCTAGGAGACAAAATGGTCACACAGGCAGGTTAGCAGGCAGCTCTCGCTATCACACATTTAAATAAAACAAAAAAAAGAAAAAGCAGAATTATCCAAAGCATGCAACCAAGTTCTTTGTGATTGAGAAGACATTTGTTCAGAACCTTAAGTACCAGGTTCTTAAAGAGTGCTTTTTGTAAAATGATTTAAGTCAGGGTATAAGTGACAACCAGGAAGGAATCATAATAATAACGAACAAAAGGAGGGATGGAACAAACGAAGCAGGCTTTTACCTTAACCAGTATCTTTCCTTTAAGACTTGCTGGTGAAGGGAGCTTGGTAGAATCATCGTTGTGCACAGAAGACAGATCCAGTTTGTCTCCCAGAATTTCGGTGAGATATTGAGCCATCTTCTTCTGCTGAACAACACTGCAGTGGTTCTCAATTGACAAGATAACAGGGTACCTGGCGGAGACATAAGCAAGTACCTTCCGTGAAAACTTTTCCAGCTCTCAACAGAGCGGTGTCATACAAACAAGTCTGCAGATAAAGCCTCTTCTACAAAGACAGTATCATTTCCAGATTTAGTTCTGTCATTGTCATTTATCATTGATTCTCCAGGCTGAGGACAAGAAATAACACTGGGTTGTTTGAAAGGCATTAAGATAAGATTTGTGAAACACTGGTTCCGTTAAAAAATACTGATGATGGATTTCTGTTTAGAGATGATGCATTACACAAAAAACAGTGTACAGTGCAGTTTTGTAAGGCTGAATTATGAGGGATTCATTAATCAAAAACTAATTATGACTAAAAAGATGTCTGTCCTGACATCTGGCCCTCATTAGCTCCTCATCAGGAAAAATGAGCCTTTTAGCCAGACAAGTCTGCAAGACAAAACCTTCCCAGTTGATGACTATAGTTAAATTTCTAGCTTAGCCTGAGGCTAGCTCCTTAGTGGAATTTGCAGCCTACCAACAGCTAGACCTCCAGCCTATCCTGGGAAGAAAACCCCTGCAAGGCTAAAATATATTTTGTTCAGAACCAAACTGACCGTGAGCATCAACATCCATCAAGAAAAAAAACCACCACAAATAATAAGTTGTGAAGTGGTTCCAGTTAACCTTTCTGTAAAGCTTTTAAGAACTGCGACCATTTCAGAGGCATTGCTGTATCTCTTCTGGCCAGCTTTTCTTTGATGTATTGACCATGTCTTCAGGCCAATTCCAAAAATCTCTGGCTCACAATAAGTTTACCTGGGCTGAAATTTCAGTGCAAGTTTAGCTCTATTAATGAAGGCAGACTTGCTGCCTGACTTGCTTCCCATCTCTGGAGCAACCAAGTGTGACCTTGGCATCACTGGAGTACCCACCCAGAGAGACAGGTGGTTATAAAAACGTTCACTGCCAAAACATACCGATCCTTTGGTCCTCTAGAAGACAGCCCCACAGCTTTGTACAGAACCACGCCCCTGCTCAGTCAGTTCTGCCTTGTTATTTCTTTCTGAAGGCTTTCTCCTCACAGAAAACAACTCAGAATTCTGCCTGGCGTATGCAAGAACACGTTAGGTTTTCACTAACTGCCTTTACAGTGATGCCAGGGGACACTCCAGCTTACAGCCCTGAGTCTGTACAGACGGCAGACTGTGTACTTACTCATTCTTGATGAAGGCATATTTGTTGATAGTTTCAATCACATCTTTGAAGAGAATTTTGGAAGTCAAAGTGTATCCATGGTGGACAATTGGTTCACCGTCTGGCCCATCCCAGCAGTCAACTGTAGAACAGAAACAATGACACCCATCAGACAAGTGACATCCGAGGCTAGCATCTGCGGAAGACTATGAGACAATTCCCTTCAGCAGCCCAGCCAGACGAGTACCCAACACAGCAAGGTATAGGTTCATTCCCACCCTTCATCTGTAGCTCCCTCCTCACTGTGCTGAACATCTTTCCTCTGATTCCTTTTTGATCTTTACCTTCCACACAACGACAGCCGGATTGTAGCACCCACGCATACATGTCAACCCTAGACTGGGACATCAGCTGATCTCCCATGAGGTAGGTATTATGTGAAGAGGTAATGAAATAGTGACTCAAAGGATAACTCATGTCCTGATGCACTTGGTAGTGTTCTGGGTTGAATATGTCACCTGATGGACTCCGCATGTAATTGGTGAAACCTGTAAACAAATAACACTATAAATAATACAGTTTTGTCCTTTTTGTTGCTGTAGCCTTCCTAAAACCAGCCTAAAAATCCAGCCCGACACTCCCCAACACATTCACGAGCACGTCAAATAAATAAATAGCACCACTACATCCCAACTGCCACCGTGACCAATTGTCACTGCTTTCAGGAAATTTCTAGTCGCTTTGTACACTTCCCTGCTCTGCCTTTCCAGAAAAATACATCTATTTAGTCCAAATCTGACATTTTAGGGTTACAATTTTTGTCAAAAGACTCTGCTTGGACATGAAGAGCCAGTCGCGTGGTGTATAGAAGACTCCAGACCCTGTGGCCGTGTGCTGGCATTGCTCCTCAGTGACATGAGAGGAAAGATAGATGGTATCATACTGCCTAGAGACAGTTCCTAGTGGCCTAACACCGTTTGAAGCAGATACCATGAAAAATTGATAGGGCACAGTGTACATCAACAAACATACAGCTAACCACTCTTGGCAAATTAATCATTTCTTCCCACTACAAACCGATCAGCTGCTACAAGATTAATTCCACACACCGCTGTCAGGGCAGCCTCTGTAAAACTCTGTTGTTTGCTTTAAGCACCTGTTACAATACAATATCAAAATTGTTCTAATGAGTTCTCACTAAGTGGATCTATCAGCTTTAGGAAGAAGAACTATGAATGAATCAAGATACCATCAGCAGCGGGTACCATCGTACTGACACAGGGCCTTATCCTGACCTGCAGAGGAAGGTAAGAGGGTTTTTGCAAGACTGTTGAGTGAGCTAATTGTCACAGGCCAGTCCGAGGTGCTTCGTGATACATCATCACAGCTGATGACACAAGCAAGGCAACACAGACACACAAATGAATAGGAACGGGCAAAGACCACTGTACTATTATTTTACTGCTACTGAAGTGCCTCTACGTGTGGGCAGGATGCTCTTGTCTGGGCTGTACCAACTAGAGGAATAAACACACAGCTTCCGTTTCCAGAGCTGTTGTAGTTCCATCTCCCTAGGCAACACTCAGTTTGTTTTCTGGAAGACAAGAGGCATCTAAAGTCTCAACTACACAGAGAGACAAGAAAAGAAAACTTCTCTGTGCATGCGTGCGCACACGTGTTCATACATGTACATGTATGCAGATATAGATCTACGGTTCTTAGGCAGCTCTTTCTTCTTTGTCAATCCAGCAGCGTGCCCGTTGTCAGCTCCCCAGTCACCTCTGGGCTGTTATCATCAATGCACGCCAGAAATCTCCTGCATTAGTTAAATTCTACGTTAGATATGTTCTGTTGCGCTTCCAACAAGATACCAGAGTGATTAAAGTCTCCCATCAGGAGCAGACCCTGCTAACATGAAGCTTTTTCCAGCTGTCTCAAAACCACCTCATCTTGTACTTCTCCTGGCCAGGAGATCTGTAGCAGACACCCAGCAGAATGTCACCCGTGTTGGACTGCTCTCTAATCCTAACCCACAAACTCGCAATTGTTTTATCAACTGTTCTTAGGCAAAGCAATTCTACAGAGAAAGTTTTTCTATCCGGTATGAAAAGCTACAATAGTTTGAAAAGCCCAGCCTTACTTTTGTAGCTATGAGGAAGGCAAGATAATGAACCTGATTATTCATTATTTATGTGACTGCCACTGACTGTAAAGCACCAGAAAATAAAAACATGAATATATCAACTGCTTCACTCACTTGGTGTTAGTATAAGCTTTAAAACAAACCGAAAACTTAGCCTGAAAGTAGAACAGACTTGAATCCATCCTCAGCAGCCAGCACTTCTTGAAATAAAAACATCTTACAGAATATACCAGAAACTGCCCGGTTCTTCATGCAACAAACCAAACTGAACTGATATTTTGCTACTTTTCACTGTGACAACACACACGCAGAAGGGGACAAGACTGATTTACAAAAGGTCTTAGAACTCTCGCACAGAATCCAATTCCTGACAAATGTATCCTGTCCCTGGAGTCAGTGAGATCTGGGAGAAGATTTACTATTTAGGGGAAAGGATTTAGAATCAGTCCCCAGAATAACAGCTACCATCATGATGGTACAGCATCATTACATTCAGCGTGAAGGCTTCAGTAGCAGAGGCCACGAAAGCATGCTTCTACACAAATTTCATCTATCATCCCACTTCACGTTTACTCTGGATCAGATCACTCCTCTTACTAAAACTTAAAGGATTTCCAAAAATACCTGCAGGAATGATGCAACTAAATTCTACTGTATTTTCCAAAAGCACAAATAAAGACGCATCCAGCTCGAGCTGACCTTCACTGACTGCTGCTTCATCACGATACGCACCTCTAAAAATCTTCCAAAGAGTAGCAATTTCTCTTTAGGTTCCTCAGCAAATAATAGATATTTAAAAACCAAGCCCTACTGAGCAGCATACTCTATACAACCTGACAAAATTCGATGACTACATATTACGCAAACAAATGCAATATCCTCCTAAGCATTTATGAGTTGCCACTTTCCTACAAAAGCTCCACCAGGCACCTTACCATCGATCCCCAGAGCTCCTTCCTTCTTGTTCTCCGGGCATGGTTCAAACTTGCTGATGATTTCCAAGCAGTGTTCTTTAGTCACATCTGTCATCTGTAACAGTGGCAAAAATGACGTGTTAACCAGCAATCACAGCTCCTCTCAGCTCTTTTCTCTGTATGCAGCTGAACAACTGGCCAGATTACCCGTGGTGGTACTAGGGATTTCCAGTTACCCAGCGAGATTCTCACTCCTGTCAGTCAGTGTCAGGTCAGATAAGAACCAGAGCGTGGCGTGAAAAGTTCCTGTGCTGTTGGCAGCTGCCCGATCACAGCCCACAAAGCCAGAGTTCTGCTTGGCAGGTCAGATCTGGCCAGAGAGCTGCTAGGCACACAGAGCACCCAAACAGAACACGCTCTGTCACAGGCCAATGGGATTTCTTCTCTTGTATGATTAAAGGCTTAGCGTGCATTATCAGAGGGTTTTTACTTTAAAATAAAAGAATATTGCTCATCTTTATGCAGCAGACAGAGAAATCAGTTACTAGCAGGTTAACAGAGAATCAGGACACAGTGCTCTCTGAAAGCTCCTTCAGCTAACGTCAGGGATGCTTTGTATTCTCAACTGTACAAGGAAAGAGTATAAAGGGAAATAATACGTTTGTAGGTGTTGTCACTTATTTATAAAGGGGTAAGCTATAGTGTTTTTAACCTTGCAGTGTTTTCAATTTTAACATTATTGTTTTATATTCCTGCTATTTACTGTTGATTTATTCTTCAATTATTATCCCTGCTATTATTTACTACTCCTGTCCCGAGTGGTCCAGCAAATCCTTTCCACTAGACGCTGTACATGACATGAAAATACAGCCCCTGTCACCAGCGGGGACTGCCAATAAAGTGACCAATTTGATGACTGGTTTGGCAACACAGAATCTTTGCTTCGGGGGAAATGAAACCACCAGCACATCTGCTACCAGATCAATGCCTTTTGTGGGAGGAATTTGAAACCTAATAAAGTATAAGAGGAGGAATTCAAAAACCCTAAGCCTTTACTTGCCCATACATTACAGCTTTGCTGGGTTCAAAAGATAAAGCTCTGGAACAACAGAAGGTTTTTCTACAGCTTCGAACACACAGAATGAACACTGGTTTGCCCCGTGTGTGTTGTATGAGAAAGGGCAGCACCAGGCAAGGGAGAGAAGCCCCGCAGTCACGAGTTGTCCACGTCAGTGATTAGCTGAGCTGATTTGTGTCCTGTGGTGAATGCTCATTTTCCTCTTACCATCTGGAGGATCAATGGACCAATGAAGTGGAAACATACCCGACTTAGCTAAAAAGATAACTGCCAGGGAGGTGGTTTTTTTATTAATTAATTTCTTAGACAACGTTAGCAACTGATGGAGATTTATGACTTACAGGCATGCAGCTGCAAAAGAGATCAGGGGAGGAAAAGGCAAAGACGAGCCAATGCATGTGCTCCTGCACTGACTGCATCTTGCTGCCCAATTATTTTTCCCTACTTCAGAATCTTCCACAAGTCTCTAGATGAAAGATCATAGGATCATTCAAGGACCTCAGGAAGTCATCCAGCCCAAAATCCTGCTCAAAGTAGAGTTGACTGTAAGGTCGCATCAGTTAGCTTAAGGTGTTACCTAGCCTGGTCCTCAAACCTCCAAGGATGGAAGCTGCACAACCTCTCCAGGCAAGCTGTTCCGCTGGATGAACATCCTCATTGTACAGATGTTAGATGCCTTGCCATTTTCTGATCTGCTGAATTACCATGGACCAGAAAGAACCAAACTGTTCTGACCAAGGGTTACTTGGGTTAGGAGTAAAAGCGTTAGGCTTCCAGGTAGCTCGGTTACAAAGATTCCTAATGCCATAAAGGTTCAAGTCAGCGATGGAGGAAGCCGATCAGCGGGCACGTACATGGTGCATTGTACATGCAGAGAGAAGAAACTTTGCTGTTTTGCCATTAGAAAATGAGAATATATCAACGCTAGTTTCCTTTTGTCATTAAAAAGTATATGAACTCTCAGTCACACAAGTGGCCGACAGACAAAACTCCTGATGTGACTGATGCAGGCTACACCCCTGGGGGCTGTAAGTACTGTGTAGAGGGGTACTTCAATACCTGAATAGCAAAGCTTATAAAGTGATAAATTATCATTTCTGAAGAGCTGTAAAATCTCTCAGATTCATGAGCACCTTTACATTTCATGCTTATCATTATCTACCGGCTGCCGCCACCGCCAGCCCATGTTCTTATACAGGGCACATACACACTGCCTGGTTTGGCAGACAAAAATACTTGGCCTGTTTCAGATCAGCAAAAGAGGAGAATAGTCTTCAAGACCCATTCCAGCAATGGACCTGAAACACTAAGAGACAACTTAATATGTGCTACTATATATCCTCAAAAACTTTCGCAGGCATTAATAATCCTCTCAACAGCTCTTCAAAAACATAATCTTCCACTTTACAAACTGAGATAGCATTACAAAGTAATTCGGTGTCTCATCATGGATTATGCACTTAGCCAAAAGCAGAGCCAGAAATGGAATGGTATTTCTACACCATCTTTGCACCAGGGTACTGAATACTGGGGAAAGACAGATACTGATGGAATTGTTCTAAGAGAATATGTGAAAAAAAGAAACTGTCGAGACTATATTTAGGAGCACAACAAAAGAGCCTACAGAAAAAAAGAGGTAGCGAGAGCAAGAAGATTCAAGAAATAGTCATGCCAGCTTATAAAATGAAAATCAAGAGACATCTACGTGTCTATTTTTCACAGGCGTGACCACAAAGCTGCTGCCCCTTTCAAAAGGCAACGCATCCCCAGTGCCTAACAGAAAGGCACGCAGACTGGAAGTCCTACCTTCTGCTCAGTCTCCAGAAAGCGTCTCAGGTCATCTGTATCTAGGTGGTCCTTGTGGTTGCTGTAGGTGAGCATTAGCAGGTACAAATCACGTCGTGTTGACATCATCTTATAGAAGGCGCAGAACTCGTCAAAGCCCAGCGTGCCCTGGTTGTCATCCGTATCAGCCTCCTGCATTGCACAGCAGCAAGGCCATGAGACACCCAAGTACACAGCAACAGCCCGGACAAACTTTAAATAAACAACACTCCTGCATGAGAATAAAGCAACACTGAAACGAAATGGAGGTTGACGCTGCCTGACGTGGCTACTCACTGCACAGCCTGCTAGAACAGACTGATTTATGACAGGAATGCTTTGAACCTCCTCAACGTATGCATCAGGGCACGAGCCAAGAAACGGCTTTCGAGGTCTTCCCTGTTCCACAGCGAACTCTGCTTGAAGAATTTCTTCTGTCTATGGCAATGAAGCAAGACAGTGCACCCAGCAAGATAGAACAGAACATGGGTATGTCTGGCAAAATTACCCATTCATATTTTCTTGAGATCATTAGAACCCAAGTCATCTTGAAATTAATTTTATATCCAGGATTTGGGAGGATACCTGTCAAATCCACAGCCACAAACTAAGAAGATCTCCAAGAATAATAATTTTGCAAGTAAATTTTAAAAAATCATGAGTAAATGACCCTCTATGCTCTGGTATATCTATCCCCAACAAGATGTATGCTTCTTGGTTCCTTTTTGGGGTCAGGTGCCGCAGCCTGTGATGCAAACCACCCCCAGCTGTATCAGCAGTACTGCTCACTGTTTGCACACAGCAGAGGTAGAATTTCTTCAAAGAAATCTTGTGAAAGCCTGATCACAATGGTATATATCCACCCAATGATATATCTATTTGGAGGAGAGATTACAGAATTACTGTGTTTCCTAAAAGCCCGTTTCTGATATTAAGGAAAAATGAATGAGAACTTCTGCTGGGGAAAGTATGAAAAAGGAAGGCTGCAATGTTTCCCAAACAGGGTAGACAACACTTGCATATTTTATAACATAAAAAAAAAGCTTATCCAGCACTCCCTATTTTGTTCTCAATAAAGGAATTGTCAGCGTATTGCTCTGCTCACCTTCATGGCACCCTGTACACATGTTTAAGCACAATTCGGGCCACAAAATTAAAAAAAAACAGAACAAAACAGGCAAGCTTTTACCAAATCTTTATATTTTTCACTGACTTTCCTTCACGTACTGGCACACACGTGCACTTGTGTCAGTTGAGGAAGTGCTGATAACAAGCTCTCACGGCCACGGACCGCAGCACGGAGCAGCCTTCCCAAAGCACTTCTGTCCTGGCAAGCTGACCTCACTTCCCTGTGATCAGCCCCACAAGAACTGCCACAACCCTCCAATTTCTTCTAATGCACCCACACGAGATTTTTAAAAGCTTACACAAACAGCCTCCTCCTCCCTCGTTCCCGAAGGACACCCTGCACTTTCTCCCTGCTCTTCAATCTTGACAGACCTCACCGCTTTGTCTCTTTTCCAGGCTTGCACTTCAGCAGTTCCAGAGCCTGTTCCAGCTCCAGCACTGAAGCCGACAGGGCGATGTCATGAAGCCATAGACAAAGCTTCTTTAGACATGAGCCCCAGGGGAAAATCTGTGAGCAAGAAGTAGCTAATAAAAATGGCTTTTCCCATTGCAACCATGGAAAGACTTTTTTAAACAACTGGCTACTTTTTTAACTAGAAAAATTAATATTCAAGGCAACTTTCTTCAAAACCTACACATAATCTACCCTATTATATCTTAAAATACTTGGTGTAGCTATTTTATTAACTGAGAAATTTATTTATAGTTTCAAGGCTGCTTAATATTCTGATCCTAAGCTATCAAATAACAATTGTATTTTCAGTTGAGACCAGCTCAGTTTCAATTATGCACTGCATGTGGAAAAAGCAAAGCTATTCTTCTTTGCTAATAGCATTTCTAAAGCACCCGGTACGTGTGGTAATTGTCATTGATTACAAACAGTAAAACTAGAACACAGCCTACAATAAGCACAGATTTTGCCCCAGGAAAGCTTTACACAGTCTCTTCTATTTGGCTTGCATCAAACCCAATCATTCATCCCAGAAAGAGCCACTTTAATCTAGTAATTTTGAGTTTTTAAATTCAGTTTTTCACTCAGCTACATCCATAAGCTTAGTATTTGCTGGTATGAAAGAAAAAAATATTAAGGAAAAAAAGCAACAGGTGAAACATCTCTTGGTTTTTCTCTGGCCGCACATTCATGATTCTCAAAGGCTTTGCAGCCTGGAATGTGTCCCAGAATGGAATTATTGAAAATCCAGTGGCCACCGGGCTAGCATGACTTGGGAGTAAACACGAAGCAGTGCTCAAACAGCTGCCGTTCCACCTGTGAGATTTTCAGGCACCTAAACATACGTCATGTTTCCTCAGGTTCACACACTCTGTCCAGAGAGTTCAGCCTGCCCCTCAGAGGTACAATTCTGTGTACGGAAACAAGGAGGCCCTAACAGAGTAGCACGTGCTCTGGCAGAGACAGGATGACAGCCATTCATTCCAAGAGCCAGTGCTTTTGGAATTTAAAGAACTTTCCGTCAGCAGAAGACATCTGCTTGCACAAACTGCTGTTTAATGCAACAGGCCCACGTAAAATTGTTCAGGGTCACAACCGTACGGGTCTTAATCCGTCAGTTGGATAATTTCTCACTTGCAGAAGTAAAAGACACAAACTGACTTTTTTTCCTCCCCAAGCAAAGCAAAGGCGGGGCATTTGCAGCCTCCTGGTGACTAGCATTTCATTCCATTAAAAATTTCTTTTTCTGTTTGGAAATGTCTGTGGTGTTATAACGCAATAATGTGCAACAGCATGGACAATTCTACTTTCAAAATCCATTCTGGTCCAGATAAATTTTATGCAACAGAAACAGAAAATGGTAATTGAAAGGAGGACTGGCATAGTAAGAGCAGCCTGAGAGAAATGAGCACCCAGCTTCCTGGGGCATCTGTGTGCTATAAGCCTTTTATTTCTTTTCTGTTCAGTAATACACAGAAAAAACACTCAAGTATTTTAACCGCACTTCTGAACAAGTGTTTAAATTTCCCCCCTAGTTACAAACTCTCTTTTTGTAGGATTTTCTGCTCTTCAACAACAACTCATCCAAATGATGGGTAAAATACCAGCCTGGTGCGTACACCAGGATCACCTCTATCAGCTGATTACTGGAAACTTTCCTACAGCCTTTCCTTCCTTCCTTCCCAACAACCTTTAGTTGCTGCGGTTTGCAGAGTTATCCTGTTTTCCATGCTCCATTTGAGCATATTTTATCATTGTGGACCCACAAAGGAATTTACATTGCACAAAAGATGCAACCAGGCAGGCTTCAGCATCAGCTGTCAGCAGGATGAAAGAAAGAGCAGAAAGAGATGCAAGTTAAAAATATTTTCAACCCAGAGGCATTAGAATAAACACATAGAGCCATGGAAGAGAAAAAAGGTTTCAAGGCCTATTTTTTCCCATCAAACTAGTTTGAAGAGTTCCAAGTTACCCTCTCTCCCCAAATTATTCTCAAGCACTCTTCTGCTACAGTTAAAGGCCACAATTGTTCACTAGCATGAATTAATAAAATGATTTCAAAGAGACTGATATAATTTCAGGTTTCTATTTCATAGGACTGAAGGTTTGTAATGTTCTTTTCCTAGTGCATTAAAAGAAAGATTTTTTTTTTTTTTTTTTTTTTTAAAAAAAAGGAATTTTTACACTTTGGCAATACCAAAAGGACTACTTGTTTCAAAGTGGTCTTCTAGCCTCACAGCAAAAGGAAAACTGCAAGTGCAGGCAGTTTCATTCTGTAAGTACTTTATCAAACCATGAAAACTTCCACAAAACAAGAAGAAGAGCTTTGGAAAATGAAGATGTGAACTTTAAGAAATCGTTTATCAGTCTTCAATAGATTGCAAACTGCCCAGGGGTTGCACCACCTCAGTAAAACTTTGAATACAAGCTGGCTCAGTCTCCACGCACCAAAAGAGAACAGAATTCCCTTTGCCTTGCCCCAGGTCTGTGTGTGACTTTAGACAATTCACTGATTCCCGCTTCCGTTTTGTCAAATTGAGCTTAGAACACTTCTCTGCTTTAAGTTACCCAAAAGTTATGTATTCAGCTACAAACAAGGCCTTGGACAGATTTAGACTGTCTAGAGAGCCATGGGTAGATATGTATCTGATCTCTTTCAGTGCTACTGAAATGTCAGGACCGAATTTTCTCTCAAACAATCTCTCACAGAGAGAGATCTGTCCAAGAGAACATTCTTTAAAATACCAGAGCTGCTGAAAGATTATGCTGAGACGTCCCTGACCCGGCGTAGTGCAAAACTCATGGTAGTTCACCATGCTGAAAACTACTGATGGAACTTCTGCTTAGGTCCTTCACACTCTGTGATTACCAAAGCACACCCATCTCCATGGTTCACTTGCCCAGTAAATTGGGTCAAGGTCAGCAGAGTGTAATGTCAAACAAATAGCTGGTAGTATTGCAAAAACATGGTGGATAGGGAAGTCTGCACACTGGATATATTAGTAGTACTAGTTATTGGAGGATATTGGAGACTTTACTAGATAACATCTATTAGGGAGAACATAATCCGAGGAGAAAACATGACTGAGCTTCAGATCAACAAGTATAGCAAAAAAGCAATCTTTGTACTGTGCGCCTTTACGTTCTGTAACACCAGAAGGTACATGATGTAATGCCTTTTTCTATGAATAATAATTTATCTGTGTTCTGTTTCTGGAGCTCCTTTCAATTTAACAAATGGACTGTGTAGTATCTCTCAGCAGAGTGGAAACAAACCAGCTGCTGAAGTATTTACAATCTCTCCTACTAGGTTTCACGATGAATCTGCAGCAGCTCAACCCTTGTTCTCTTAAAAAAAAATAAATTTCATTTCTTACCTTAAACATTTGCTTGACTTTTTGTCGGGGTAAGTTCACGTTCAGTTTGTGCATGAGCTGGAGGACTTCGCTAATACTCAGGCTGCCATCCCCATTTTTATCTGCCTCATCAAATGTCTGCTTCAACCACATTGGACAGGAGTTAAGGAACAGCACGGTGTATTAAGGGGTATTTACTGAACTTTACGTGTACATGATTTTTTTCATGTTAGGAAGGGCTGTACACAAGACCGGGGCTGAAAGAAACTTCAAGGCAATATATAATACAACTCTACTCATGTTACTTCAGCAACAGTTTCTAGCTATGCCCAACACGCAACACATGCTCTTCACCCACACCACAGCACAGAACTAACTCCTCAGCAAACTGCAAGGTGTAGCGCACTTTGTCCTGTATAACCAAACGACGTGGGCAGCTTTACACCGGGTGTAACAGATGAAAGAATATACCTGGCTGGTTTTCAGTCCACTCCAGCCACTCATCTCCAACTCTTGCCCAGGACAATCCTCTTCAGGGATTCCTCTTCTCTGTCCCTGGAAACAGGGAATGCAATGGGAACTGCTTTGAAGCTTCAAGCCTAGTGCTTACTTTTAGCAAGACAAACGCTTAGAGGAATCCCTATGCTATTGACAGCTCTGCACCACTGAGAAACACTCTCAGGTAGTACAGGAAGGATATTGGTCTCTGGTCCTTTGGCGTTTTGAGAGGCTGTCTTCATCGCTGATCCCTGCCATCAGGTATTTCAGCCCTGTGATCCAGGTGCGTGCTTCCTCTCCGCTGGAAGATACCAGGTCAAGAGATTCCATGTGGTCTCCATAGTAGATGCTGAAGCAGCAGTTGGGATCAAAACTGCCATCAGCATAGCGCTGAAAGATCTCGGATTGCTTCCCCTCACAAACCTCCTGAATAGAGTCGATAGAAACTAGAATGACAAAAGCATGTAGTTCGTTAGTGCCTGTGCATGCCCTAGGCCAGAGAGGATGCATTTATCTTGTAGAGAAAGGGCCCAAAACGCAACTGCAAAGTCCCCAGTTCACAGAGGTTTTGCCTGCAACTCATTTACAAGATACTACGCTACCGCTACCTGCATAGCTAACGACAACAGCTTAATCTTCATAAACTATTAATCATAAAATCATTTACTGCCTTTTAAATTCAAGTACAACATTCTTCTTGAGCACCTGCGAAGGAGCCAAATCCTTCACGATTGTTTGTTTATAAGAGGGCAAGGCCCTGGGAGGAATCAGAAGAAAGTTCCTGTGGCTGACACTCACTTTTGGCTTTCTCATTCTTTCGAGAGGGTCTCCAGCGAATACACGACTTGTGCTCATCCAGGTAGTAGAAGCGGACCAGCCCTTTGGAACTGCCGCGCAGCTTGACCATTTGGGTACCAGTTTGCATGGAACTCATACATCTTTCCACTGAAGAGAGAAAAAAAGTGGTATCAGTAAGTCAGACTTTGCTCATTTTAAAATCACCTTTACAGGAAGAAGACGTGACAAGCAGCTGCCAAATTAACACTTCTTGGGAAGAAGCTGAAATAACAATATTGAGAAGATCAGTGTTTTGTGTAAGGCACTCAGATACTACAACTACCAGTATTTTTTTTACATATGAGTAAATCCTCACATTTGGATTAAACTGGATCCAAAATATCAGTTCGTATAGTTTCTTATGGCCAAGTTAGATGAAACACTGAATGCTAATAAAATTGGATTTGTAGCCCAGAACCTCATGCTATGGAAGGCCTGTAATTTTCTCATCAGCTCCTTAAGTTCAGGAGCTCAGTTCTACAAAGACTTACCCAGATAAGCTGCTCCCAGGATGCGAACAATCCTAATAAGCAAACTCAGAAAAACATCTCTCCCTAGTAGAGCAGTTACAGGATTAGGACCTAAAATGCCTCGTAGATCTATATAATTATATTTTAGCACTCAGCCCTAATTGATAAGCACTTAGCCACCCTTTCCTGATACCCACGACTGATGAAACACAAGGCACATGAAAAACACCCTAATAAGCAGAGTACAATAGAACTACTAGCAGCACACTTATTTGAGGGGATTTAGCTGAACTATTAACATTCACATTCTGATCACACTCTAGATCAAACTACTATCAAGTATCAGTTTCTAGGATAAGCACAAGAAAATTCAGGCAGTGTTCCTAACTTGCATGTTAACACCAAGGTACCATAATGTGTCTCCGAAAAGGAAACCAGATTTACAAAGGAAACGTTTTGATCTTTCACAAGAGAAAGAATCTTTGGCAAAGCTAAGCTGAAGTTATCAGGAACCCTATTTTGAATCTCCTTTAGTAAAAATATGACATTATTAGAGTGACAGAGCAACACTAGGACTTCTGCAAACCACGAAAAAGCTTTCTAGCCCAAGCACTTCCCTCCAGGAGCAAGAATGCCCATGTTCATTACACACAGAGCCATCACAAAGGCACTGCACATCTGCTGTTCCCATCCCGCTTTCACTTGCTATCCAGGCCAAAGAAAATAGTAAACTCTGGAAACAGTCCTTCTAGAAAGCTGAGGTGGAATATCAGCTTTTCCTCCCAGTGCTTCTACGGATTAAGTCACTGATGCTACAAATTTGCTTCTAGATGTCGCAGCAAGAATCTAACAGATTTTTCCTCTTCCAAATCACTTAAAACCACACTGTGCTAGGAGGAGGCTTTTCACCCAAACTGTTCTTTGTCTCCAGCCCATTCCAACCTGCTCCTCTCCGGGAAGCCTGTGGCCTTCAAAGGAAGGAGTCTCAGAAGGAACTTCCTCAGAGCTCCAGCTCAGCAGGTCTCCTCCGCTGGCCCTGGGAGCTGCTGGGAACCTGAGGCTCTCGATGCAAAGCCCCGGGAGCAGGGCTGGGCTGCCCACATCGGAGGCATTCTCCTGGAATTCAGCTGGTGCAAGGAGCTAAGCTCAACAACGTTAATGCAAAGTTTTAGCAACTGGCTGTGTCCCAGGGACTAATGCAGACTCTCCTGTTTCCTGCCAGCTCTCCCATTTCTTCCCCATCACAACCGACCATAGCCTGTGACTTCATTTTCCTGGGGCTTTTCTGCCTGGTCTAAGTAAAATTACAACTATTACCATGTCCAAGGTATTTATATATTTTTTCCAGACCTAGAGATGACAAGTGTCAATTACTACTCAAGCTTCTAATTAGAAGAATAAAAACTAATGCATGTAATGCCCATTCTAGTGAGTCCAGACACAAGGAAACGCTGAGGTCGGGCTCCTCTTCCATCGATCTGTACCTACAGATTGTAGATGGAACAAGGTCCAAACTAAAACACTCACTCCACGTATTCCAAAATGCATCCAACCCAACACAATTCTTTGGGGTGATTCAAGCCTGTCTTTCAGACAAAAGCAAAAACACCCAAGAGAAGCAGGGCAGAGTAAAAGAAATGGAAAAAAATCATCGATGGTCCTGTGCTTTAGAGCTCATCTTCAGACAAACTCAATAATTTACTTGGGAAGAGATGGTTCAACAGAATAGATTAATTTGAAAGCAGATCATTAATAATAAAAGAAAATTCATATTTAAAGTTACAATGCTGTAGAGTACATTGTTTATGCTAATAAAATATTCACGGAGAGAAGGTGTTACATGAAGAACAAAATAATCCCTCCTGTAACATTTCATTTCTTAAAGCCCGTCCCTTGGCTCCAGTCACAGAGGGCCACAGATGAAATCAATGTGGTCAGCAGGTATTAGTCATAACAACGAATGCTGTGCTGGAGCTCAGCAGTACTGCTGGAATTCACCACAGCACCAGATCCAAGGCAGATTCAGACACGACCGTTTCCCAGACACTGCAACCTTTTCAAATATCTGCTTTGATTCCAATTCAGAACAAAGATAACTACTTCTCAAGTTTACTGTGAGATAATCATTATGGAAAGGTTGACCTGATTTTAATTTCTCAAGGTCTGTAGGTTTCTTTTTGACAAAAAAAAAAAAAAAGGTCAAAATAGCTAATAAAGGAATTTCTATTAGCACCAAGCACACAGACTTCAAATCACATTAAATTTCCAGCTTCCTCTTTGGAAGTTATTGCAGTAAATACTTTTATCTGAAGAAATGAGAAGAGTAGAAGTGGGAGAAGTATCAAAGACCACATCTATAACAAAGCAGAAAAGGAATCACCAAAATAAAAATACACTTCATCCAAACCCCATTTGCTTTGCTTTTACATGAAGTAAGAACATACTCCTCGGATGTTAAAATTTTCATAAGCACCCTCGGATCGCTTTTTTAGTGCAGCTGTTCATTTCTGCAGCAGCACTGCTCACCCAAAGCTACCCAGAGCGTCCAGCATCTCCAGCTGCTCTGGCCACTGTTCTTTGGTGATTCAGTGTCCAACTGCGACTAATGTTTGCGGACACAACCTGAAGTCAGTTCTGTTCAGCGTACCTGTCACCTCAGTGGTCAGACACACTGTGTCAGGGGAAGAACGACAGCTTTTCTGGGTCCTACCAACACGAGGGGAAGGAAAACCCTTCAGTTAACGCAGAGGCGTTAGTCAGGGGTGGCTAGACAAAGCCCAGGAGCAGAGAGGGGAACGGTGCACCTCCAGAGACGTGTGCGCGCTGAAGCACACACCCTGATGTGGCTGCGTGACTGAAAATTTAGAGTAGAAAAAAAAAAATCATAGTGGTACTTCTATCAAAACAAAAAAGGCAAACTTTTTTTTTTCTGAATTCTTTTATAGCATGTAAATGAAAGTAACACACTGACGAGAAGACGAGTCAAACTGCTTCTCCTCACCATTATTCAGATACCTTCTTCAAGGATTCATTTCTATACTTCAAATAAAAAAACTCAATGAATCATTTTTTAAAAGAATGGCCCCTAACTATCTTCAATTAAGGCTGAAGTTTCCTTCTTGGTTAAGTAGTATTTTGCACTTCAATAGCACCTTTTAGCAGAATCCAGCTGAGGTTCAGCTCTCTTTCGTTCTAATGAGTTGCCTCTATTCGCATCTGGACGAAACGCGGCCGCAGAGGGAAGATGGATCTCTGTACTGCGGCAACAAGCCGTGTCAGAGCAGAGCAGGAAACAAACGCAGAACGTTTCGTTCCACTCCCGAGTTCTTACAAAGTGACACCAGACTGTCACAGCGAAAAGACTCCAAGTGATTTCTCAGAGTAACATTTATAGCTAATATAAAAAGTTTAAAAATAACCATAAGTAACAAGACTGCACAAATCATAAATCCTTACAATTTAATAAAAAAGAGCCCAATTTCATCCTTATTGTTAGAAAGATGTTCCAACGCCTGTTAATTAATTATGGTTCAGTAGCGTTATTGTCTTTTAGGAGTTTCTGGGTTTGATGCAAATGTGTGAAGGAGTGGGAGTACTTTAGCATGTGAGGGTGAAAAGAAGTTATAAGGATTGAGTCATTGAGTATTTTTATACAGGGACCAGCTCGGTCAAAAGATTCGGGTCCCAAGTTCAAGGCGGCTCCTGGTGACGTCCAGCTCTGGCCCCGAGCACTCTCCTCTGAAAAGTCCAAAGGGCAGTGTCACACACGCTGCCCCGGAACGGATTCTGACGAGATGCATCCTGATTGTACCTTCAAAACAACCGCTCTTCTAAACACTGTGAGAGAGGAAAATAGATTTCAGAGGCTTGTTTCTCTTCAGGGCCTCCAGAAGATGCAGGGATGTTTGTGAGCCTGGAGAAACCCCTCCGGTACAGGTGCACCGTGAGGGCAAACCGTGCCCTTCCAGCGTTACCAACCCAAAACAGCTTTCCCACATGCGAACAGGACTCCCACACACGTCATACGTTCAGCTCCGTGCATCCACTGAAGGGATGATAACTGCTCCAGGTTTTAAAAGGCTCACTGGAAGCGGTTTTGCAGCTCTAACTGGCTCATCAATAGGCAAACCCAAGGACTGGCCAGCCCAACTATCCCGCCAGGAATCGCAGTTTCCGTTTAGACAGCAGGCATCAAATCTTTTGAAAAATCAATATATAAATACAATAACATTAAAGCTCATGAAATATGTAATATATATGATGTATCCAGTGCGGTGGGAATTGTGTTCAGCTGCAAAGCCTTGGAATTAGACGATCTTTGGGGACTTCTGCATATGAACTGTACAATTGATTTCTGTGAGCCTGAGGAATCTCCATGACAGTTCATCAAACCACTCTGGTAATACAGGCTCCCAGAATGTCACTCCTGGCCCCAAAGACATTCACTCAAGTAAGGGTCTTATTACAGAAGCTTTAACATTAGCTGTTGGCTACAGCAACCTGGTTTTGCTCCTTATACAGGCACCTATGCCAGTGGAATACATTAGTAGTAATTCCTGCTTGATACATTGCCTTATGAATCAAATGAATTGCTGTTAAAAACCACCTCTGTTACACAGAGAATTTAGCATCCTGTGGTTCATAACGGAGGCAAATCATCCTTATCTGTTTTTAGTCTTTAAACTTTACTTATTTCATTTTATATTTATTTTTACCTAAAGTACAGTCTTTTCCTTACAACATGAACTCATTGAGGGAGACACTGGTTCCGTTTTCTCTGACATAAGAACTTGGCTGTTCTTACTCGGGTGGATTTTACCTCACACACACACATACAGAGAAAACTCCCAACCAAATAAAACAAACAAACTCACCCACCCCAAACAGCCCAGAACCAAACCCACAGAATCCAGACAAGGAGACATCGCCATGCAGGGAGTGGCGCGATCAGGAGGCAGCCGAAGGTGTTTTCTGTGTTCACAGAGCGGGGACGGCAGGACTGATTCGCACCGTTACGCCAGGAACCAATTAAAAACCAGGCCACGTCCAACTTCATTCCTCTTCATTTGTTTCATTTTGCATTCCTACAGCCTTGTGAGCAGGTCCTTCTCACCTTTTAAACCAACCACCTTATTACTCGTGCGAGAACCTTCTCCCCCTTATTTGCTCTCACCGACTCAAGACTCACTAAATTTCACAGTATTTTCACAGGCAAAATAGACCTTAAAGTATCTTCGAGAGAGCAAACGTCTGTATAATTCTGCCAGCAATGGCTGGGACAGTGTTTGCTGCGTACAAGAGATAATGCGCAGCTGAATCCATCCTTAAAGCACACAACCCCTAACGAGATGTTAATGGGAGAAGAGATGCCCTTAATCCTGTGGAAATTAGGATGCTTAATTCGAGGTCAGTCTGGCAGCTCTCCGTCTCTCGGTGGAGACTCCATCAGCCACCTGCATCCAGGAGAATGCAGAAGCCCAGTAGGACGGCATTTCTGGACTTCTGCAAGAATTCCTGTTGGTTTCTAAGCTAGCTATACCTCCAACTTTCCTGTTAAAACCCTGCCCTTGACTGGTGGAGCTGACAGACAAGTAGGACAAGGAAGTGCCTCCAAGGCAACAGGTGCTTCTGGTCAAGGCCACTGAAGATCTCATTACTGGACATGAGTGGCTCAAGAAAACTGCTATTAAAACACATGTACTAGAACATGAAACATCTCAGTTCCCTAGACATTTCCAAATACATTTGCTGGGTTTATTACCTATTTTTAAAAAGGATGCTATGAAGCCAAAAGGCACCCTTCTTAACAAATGAAGCTTAAAAACTTTGCCACTGTATACCAGTATTCAGAAAACCACCTCCCAAGAGTCCATGACCTACTATGGAAGAACACAACAGAGATACTTCTAAATGCTCGTTTCAAAGACTGTAAGCTACAAATACTGCATGAAAAATGAAAAAGTTAAGAGGTGTACAAATCCTAACAGAGAGCAAACCTATCTAACTCTGGGTATGAGAAGAAGATAGATCTTATCTGCAACAGGAAATGTCAAAAGGTCTGCATGTGTCAAAACATACAACTTCGCACTTGCTTTTGCAGCAGAACGTAAAGAAAACAGTAATGAAATTCTAACTGAGAGGTTCTTGAAAATCAAAAGAATTGCACTAACAGCCATGCAAAACACAGGACTAGGGCTATGTCTCAAGTTCTTGCTTCTTTTCTGCTTCCCCACACTACTGCTAGACAAAGCTGTCACTAAATAAGATTTAAACATGAAAACCTTCAAGATGATACCATCTTGTTCAATTACATGGCAGGTATTCAGCCTGTATCTTACCAATATGGCCCATTTTCCATCTTGGAGGAGCTACGATGCTGCCACCAACCCAGAAAAACTCTTCAGCCAGACGGGCCACTGAGAACTTATTTTGAAGCAAGGGAGATTTTGAGGCATCCATATCCGAGACAAAGGGCAGCTTCAGAACTGAATACAAGCGCTGGCGGCCTTAGTAGATATCAAGATTCTGTAGCACACATTTTCAGTGTAATAGCATAAAAATATTATCAGGAAAAAACAGGATAATTGGTGATTTCAAAAATCCAGTGGTATTTTTCAGGTTGTTATAGACACGGTTCACGGAAAACTTAGGCCTCCTCCCCTGTCCCGATTTAGAATATTAAAATCCCAAGAAAATCTATTTCTGAGGATTGGGGGGGTTTCAGCTCAACATTTTAAAGATGACACATGATGGACACAGACAGGGCCATGAGGCAAGATGGCATGCAGATGAATCCATTTCTGGACAGAAAGGCCTCCTGACGATATTCTTTTTCCTTCGCTACTTTGCCAGCTGCTCTGCATCCTCCAAGACATTATTCCCATTTACAGTTGTTCGCCTCTCCATGCCACTTCCTCCTTCTGGCAGCGATTCCTACACAGAGGCACCCTTTTTATATATTTGATTACTAACAGATTTGCAAGTCCCACTCTTGCCGGCAGCTCTACTTGCTCTTCAAATCCAACCAACAATATCCATTGCAGTAAAGAAGCGCAAAGTTACTAGTACAATCCATTCCCCTGTCTGCCCTCCTGAGCCACCCTTGCCTTTCACTGCAAATCTGTCCAGGCGCTTAAGCTCCTCAGTCTCTTTCCAGGTTTGAAAAAAAAACCCCAAACAATCACATTTTCTTCTCATACAGCTCTTCAAAATATCATTGTACCGATCTTCATCGTCTCTCAGAAGGTTCTCTGCAGTATTTTAATGGACATGCCTGATGAAAGAAAGAACATTTCTCCCTAGGCAGTAAAAACTAGATACGATGCAAACACAGGAACACATGTTTGCTTCCAATCCTAAATCCATCATACGCGCTAATCCTAAAGCTGTGGTCCTGCCCTATCAGTCAAGAGATTTAGGTGACACGTAACAGCTGTAGGGAAGAAAAAAAAAAAGGGAGGGGGGGCTTTAAAGAAAGTGCTTTCTTCTGCTGCTTTTTTACATATGTTAGCAGCATCTTCCCTTCTCACAACCCGCTTTGGAATGTCTTTGCAAACTGACACAACCCCACAAAGACGCTTGCTTAGGACGCTAGCCAGGCAGCTGCACTGGACAGAACAAGGACACAGAGACCAGGAGCAGCGAGGGTGCCTAACACCAACAGAGAGAAAAGCAGGTAAGGATTAATTTTTAAAAAGCACTGTCACTGCCTCATTCCATTTGCGACGCATCCATTACACTCCAAATACTGAAATCTGTCATTTACGTTATCCCAATCTCTTAATCTACATTAAGTTTTAAGTACAAGAGACAATTGCTCTTGCCATCTGTGATCTGTACAAGGAGCTTCTAGCTTGATAAGCTAAACACAAATTGCCCATTTAAAAACACATTCATTAAGTGCTTCCTACTCCCCCTTTCACAGTTTGAAAAAGCTTTGGAGTAGTTAATTCTAGAGATGATTCACTCTCAATTAGAAGTTGTTTATTTTACCGCCTATGCCCAGAACTCTTCTATTAGGCTGGGCTCAAAGTTTAACCACAGATTAATTCCAAAGCAAAACCAAACTGGGTCTGTGCTAAAGGTCAACGGTGGCAACAACGCTACATACACTTCAGTCACATTTTGGTGGGAAGCAAACGCTTCAGCAATAGCCTTCCATTCTCCAAAGGCATCTCTCAAGAGGAGTGAGATGACTGCAAACTAGTTCTCCTCAGAGGAGGAGCCACTTCTTCTGTGAAACACGAAGAAGCTTACATCCGTACCGTAGCAGGCTGCTGCGCAGAAGGCAGGAGCCCATAAAGCAGCGTTCAAGGTCCGAACCCTTTCTTCAGGTGAAGTGAGATCTAGGATGGGCCAGAATGAGACCTGAGAAGTGTGAGCTTGATTACCTGCTCTACTGCATGCTTCTCTGAATTTCTTAAATAAATCAGTTAACATCTTTGTGGGCCATTTCCATGCTACAGAAATAACATTTAAGTGGCAAGAATGACATTATACCTCATAAGGCAGGAGATACAACTAAACGTTAAGACTCTCACTTGTAAGGAGACAGGGTTAGGGTAAACTTCCGCAATAAACCAAACGTATTGCCATTGTTGAGCTCCTTTTTTTTCTCTTGCGGCACTAATCAGAAGGGTTCCTTGAAGTCTTCCAGGTTCTACATGCAACAAAATCCCAGTAGCTGGCACTCTGTGTGCTAGGCAGCCACACGTACTCCTTTTTAAAATTCAAAAATTAATTCTGCAAGGACATCCTAGATTCTGCATTAATCATTTATGTGTTATCAACCTGGGGACAAAGGGAATGGAGAAAAAGAGTGAAAGGTAACTCCTGCTGCAGCACTGTCCAAGATATTAGTTTCACAGGTCAGAATTAGAATTCTGCACAAGCAGGACTCTGAATGTGGATTTGTTTTTTTTCAAGTACAGAGAAATGCCAGTGATTTATAGCACCAGAAACGAAGAACCATCTCAATGTCCAAGTTAAAGTTAGATTTGCAATCCAAAGCCCTCCCAGAGAAGGTTAATTTAAATCCTTTTAGTTGGCACTACCAATCCATCCTTCAGGCCTCCTAAGAAGATGATCACATAAACAGAAAAAAAAAAATAAAGTCTTTCAAGAAGCCCCTCTCGTTACTGGTTATGCTGGATACGAGGTAACAGTGCGGGAAAGCAAGAGGAAATAACAAAGGGTTAAATGCGACATAATCCCTCTTCCAACTCTTAAGCACTGAGCTGAGTACTTAGGACATAAGCCTATTGAAATGGGTTTCTATTCCTGCCTCACTTGACATCCTCAGAAAACTCTTGCTCACCTGACAACACACAGACTAAAGCCTTTCCATGGCACCTTAGAAACTTATTCTCTAAGTGTAACAAAAGCTTTTCATGCCACAAAAAGATTTGAAAACCAACAATGCTTGAGCCTGCAGGTCCAGCTCAAAGTGGAACTCAGAACACTTGACGAACAATGCTCAAACATCACAAGTCTTGCAAAAGAAGAAATTCACTTCAAGAACGGTATCTTGACCCGGCCTAAGGTCTTCGTAGGAGTTAGCAGGCCTGTTACTGTATTCTGAAGAACTAAATGCCAAGATGTTTCTACGGGAAATAACAAAAGCAAAGAAATCTTGTTGAAATGTTCATCACTAAATACAATGTAGAAATACCTAAATTACAGTAAAGATTCAAAACCCCAACACACATTTGCACAAACATGAACAGCGGGAGCACGGAGACCTTGACTTGATGACCCGAAGTCATGACGCACATTCACTGCCTCTAAATGTGTGATTTGTGTTTCTTTCCTTTCCCCTAGAAATGCCGCTTCCTAAAGGTCTAAAGCAGCACGATCTAGACCACAGGAGCGGCCAACTCAGTTCCAGTTTCTCCTCTCCTGGAGCCATTTCCTTTCGGGTCTCCATGGCGCTTGATGTTCTGTTCCTGCTACACATCTGTATGAAACAGCTGCCCGCATTTCTGGTCTGACCTCTTCCCAGGAAGAGGGATACGGGGAGCACGTGCTGATGGAGCACAGACAACATCTGTTATGTTTTCTATTTTTGTCTGACAACTAAAAACTTCTGCACTACTTTTATTAGGAATTCACTAGAAACAATCACATTCAGATGGTTCTGGCAACTTCCAACGGACGCAAGAATTTAGATACGTGGAAAGTTACACCCAAATTTCCTGCACTCATTGCATCGCTCACTTGCAGGCTCAGAAAGCTCCGGCTGGGCCACAACGTTATCCCATAAGCTGCCTTTTCCTTAATTCTAACCTAGCTCCA
Organism: Eurystomus gularis; assembly: GCA_013400335.1. Classification (NCBI taxonomy): domain Eukaryota; kingdom Metazoa; phylum Chordata; class Aves; order Coraciiformes; family Coraciidae; genus Eurystomus; species Eurystomus gularis. Next base: position 330,039 of record VZZY01022719.1, read on the forward strand.
CCCTACCGACCTTTGGCATGGGCACAGAGCTATAGCCTACTGCAGCCTGCTAGACCATCTGGACAGCAACTTTAAGCGCAGTAATCCACACTCAAGATTAAAGCCACACATCTTGCCTGCGGCATGTGGAAGGCAGGTTACTCACTAGCTTCTGTTTCTCACCCACCATGCTCCAAAGCTTCATGTTTTTGCACTGGCTCAGCATAGACTCAAATTACTCAGTTTGACTGAAATACACCTGTCTTGAGTACACACCAAGGGACAAGGCCACTAATTGCCCTGGGAGAAAGGGCAATGGCTGGAGCACTGCACGTCCTGCTGCATCCTCTCAGTACCGGGACTCACAGCGGGTAAGCTCCGAGACAGCTGCTTCAGCTGAGCAACCACAAAGATAAGTATTTAACCAGGGCTTTCCAAAACTGCTCAGAAAGTGACATTATTAAAATGAACACATGCTAAAATCCCTTAAATTACTTTATTCACATGAAGGAATATTCATGGAACTGGGACCCATTAGCAACAACGGCACCAGTGTGATGACAATTAGTCTGCCTCCTTCCATGATGCTTAGTTCTCATGAGCTCATCTGAGAAAAAATGATGCAATTATTTTAAGTGAGAACAGACTTCGTGTTTTGAGCTCTGGAGTACGTTTTGCATTAAGGAAGACTGCCTTGTTAATAAACATTAAGATTTGTATGTTATGTTTTATTAATGAAACTGTAGAATTACACAAGATTATTATTAACCCTTTTCCACTTAAAACACTCACCATCTTTGAAATATTTCTCGAGTTTTTGCCTTAAATGATTAAAATACAATATAACAATTTCCTACGAATGAACTCTAAGAATTCTGATGCTGCTTTTGGCAAAAGAAATTCCAAGATAACTTTAACAAAACAGATTTAAAAGCTATTTATTTAAAAGCTTTTTCCTTGCAAAGCTGTAATAATGAAATTTTGTTGATTGCAGAAAAATGTCAGCACAAAATAAAGATTTTTAAGACTATAAATGTTGCTCTAAGGTCACCTCGTTTCCAGCCTCTGACTTGTATATAAAATGTCCCTACACACTTAATTGAAGTAAGATCTTAAACTCTTTACATTTAAAGATCTTTCAGCACTTTACCATCTGTTCAGTGACATGGGTCATAAACACTAAAAGGGAGATTAAGGCCGGTTAGGAGGGAAGAAATCCATCAATTTGATTGAACGCCTTCTATGAAAACACCTCTAAGAATTCAAGAATCCACAACAAGATTGGTACAGGAAAACAAGGCAGATGGAAAGACATTCAGAGAAGAAATGCATCACCACAAATGGATTTTAACTCACAAACTTTGCTTCCATACTGGGGTGAATTTTAGTACATTCTTCCTGTAAAAGATTCAGAACTCTTCTAGACCTTCGTTTTGTGCCACGTACGTTTTAAAATCCATGACAGACTCCTTATTTCTTCAAATATATACCAGTTTTATGAAACATGGGAAAACCAGAGCTGGCTGTCTCTAGGAATAACCTGGTCTCTGTCTTCTTCCAGTGCTCTCCTCAGACTCTGTGTCACCCATGACAGAGTCTTTTAAGGGCATGCTGGAAATTGAGAGAAAATAGTGGGATTAAGCCACCAAGCTTAAACCCACAATGGAGTTGAAGGTCACCACGCTCTCTCCCAGAAATACAGGCAGGTTACACAGCAGCACAGAGCTGCAGACACTCCAAGAAAAAATTGCAAGGTGCTTGCTCAGTAACAAGGTGACTCTGGGAAGATGTAGCTGGCGAGTGAGAGGGGAGAGCTTCCTCCAGAGCCACTAGTTTAGTCCATCCTTTGCTGCAAACAAAATACCAGAATCATTCATACAAAATTCAGAAATCTGTCTGCACTGAGGCAAAGCAGATGGCTTGTATTTACCAATCTGGGAGACAAAAAGTCCTGTGCCCAGAACTTCAGTGAAGAAATGTTTCCACCTCCCATCCTTGTGATTTCTTCCTATAACAATCAGACGCGCTCCTTCCCCATCCCAAGGACGTTACAAAGTTCCAGCCTCTACTGTTAGGCCCGAAGCACACAAAGGGACAAAACCCCGAGAATAACTCCCCGTATTCTGCCTAGGGACCTCACTAACCGAGAAATGCATCGAATCCTTACACCCTCAGCAACAACCCATGCTTTCCTCTTCCCCTGAGACTCATGTTAGTTTATACACTAATTTCATGGTAAAAAACAGGTATAATTGCATAAGGAAAGCAGAAGGTGTGTTCCAGGAAACTTCAGCTCTCTTTTCCAGAGCATGGAGACACTTTATGTCACCATTTCCACTCGTGAAAAGCGGATTTGATATGTACTTCCACTGACACGAGGTGGGAACTGAGCTTCAGAACCATTTTTCAATTGCTTTTTTACAAGTGCCATTGACAGCACAAGGTGCAAGTAAGTAAGAAATTAGGCTTGAAGTGTTTTCAGAAGACAAAAATAAACTTTTTTTCCTAATTAGTTCACTGAACCTTCTTTTGGGTAACAGATGCACAGTGCTCGTTGTTCCTCTCAGCCCGCTGCACTCATGCAAGCAGAGCAAAGGTGGCTGGATGTATCAGCTTCTTCAGCTGAGCTCCGGTCACATTTTTATTCTCCAGATCTAACTATAACTCATCTAAACCTCCTGCTAAATCAGTGAAAGAAAAGCTGTTCCTCCCTCTCACAAACAGAAACATCACCAGCAAATAATTTCATTGAGACCTTTCCAGGGTGATGTGATATACTCACCCTCCAACACTTAAGCTAATTTTAAAGTGAGTCCACAGTATATTAACTTGACGCCTATAGCAATTAAGCACAATCTTCATAATAGATGACTTTTCTCCTCAATATAATTTGAAAGCAATCCTTATCCTTCAGGTTAACTTGGACTGTATGAAATGATCTTTCCAAAGTCACACAGATACCGATATGGGAACTGAGTTCAGTTCTTCTAAGGAATGATGGCAGTTCTTTGCCTTAAAAAAAAATTTTTTTTTTACCTATTTACAGGTCAAAGATAATTTTCATATCTACTTTCACACTAGGATAAATGGGCTTCCAAACTTAGGAAGGAGCTGAGAGCACACAGTTACAGATCCATCAAAAAAGAAAACTGTACCCATGGAAGGAGCATTTACACTGTTAAAATAAATTTCTTCTATTAAAAGTCTGTCTGAAATCACCAAGGCTTTTTGAGATTCCCTTTCTTGATCTCAGTTTTCTGTAGCTTTCACTGAGGATCCCAGACAAGGAGTTCATTTCTCAGTCAAGACAGGACCCACGGAATTACTGGCTTTAGTTGCATCACCGTTTTATACCTAAGTGAGAGGAGAATCCTATTTCCTTTTAATGCTACAGATGACAGCACGAAGGTGGCCACCCCTTAAAAAGGAACTTCATTCAACCGCCTTGCCTGTAGATTCAGCTCATGGGACCTCTGCTCTTTTAAGTCACCCCATTTGTTTTCAAGGTGCTTCCTTCCACTAGCTGGCCTAGAACGACACCATCTGGCAGAAACACTTGGTGAACACCCTTAAATCTCAGTCTGAGGATTTTCTAACCGCTAACAAGGAACGAATGTGAATGACATCGATGGCTCTCCAGGGAGCTCCTCAAGTGGGAGCCATCTCTTTCATACCTCTTGGCAGAAGCTGGAAGTTGAACCTAGTAGTAAGAAGTCAAAAGGATCCTGGGTGACAAAATTCCTGTTCTATCACACCTTCCTCGAGGCACCCACCTCGTCTAAAGTACAAATGAATCCAGAATGGTAAATCAGATTTCAGAGAAGAGTAATTAGAAGAGGAACACTCAGACTGTCCCAACATGACAGTTTCAAAACCAAAATATTTTGGCTTTCGGTTCTGAAACACTTCAGTTAGAAAATGCAATCAGTAGAAGTATGCTAAACGAAAAGGTTTCAATCAAAGTGTAACATTTCAATCAACTGAATCCAAAACTTGGGGATTCACAGCTTATGAAGATTCCTTGGAACAGGGAAAATTGTGGCACATAGGAGGTAGCTTGTCACCATTCTCTCTAGTTAGCAGCCTGTTAAATTAAAGCTTGCCTGCTTCCAAATCTCGGGACTCTATGCCAGCAATATGGCACAGGTAAATAAAGCCTTATGCCAAGTTTTAAAATATGCTTCAGCTTTTTTTGTTATTTAAATAAACATTGACAATGCCTAAATGCATCTCATCATCTGCTTCATTCTTTACAAATCTCAAAGGAAAATACTGGTTAATATTTTCCTATTCTTCTGACGCAGACTGTGACTCTTTCAGCAGCTACCTGCATTATTTGCATAGTTCTCACCATCATTACATCTGTCACAGACTAGAAGTTTTCTTGGATTTGATATTATTTTTATTAATGAAGAATATCATTACCAAAACAGTTATAAAATACACAACAAACAATGGCCATTTCTGTTTACAACACATTTGTCCATGTGATGTTCTATGGACATCCTCTTTTTTTTTAAATTACAATTCTGCTCTATAATGAGACCCTCCAAGTCAATTTGCTTTAATTTTCACATTCACATCCTTCTTTGGTTACTGGCACAGTACTTTGCAGGGGCCAGTGGCCGCCCAGGTGCAGCCCTACCTGTCTGCACGACCGCTTCTCCCTGTCTGAATGCACAGCACTGCTCCAGCTTCCTTTTGGTGTGCTAATAATAAAGACACGCAGGAGTCACACACAGAGTTAATGGGTACCAGGCTTGGTTCCAACACCTAAACATCAAGTTAGATACAAGAATTTTTCCACTTTGGTGACGTTTTAATCTAGATATTTTTTTCAGCTGATGTTACAAAAGCGAATCAAAACTTTAATGAGTGTGTCCTTCAAAAGCTATGCCAAGATACCGATGAACGTGTGACTAAGTGTTCTGTGAGCTGAAAACACGGGGAGTCGGGGTCCTGCTCTGCCTTCCCAAAGACACCAGGTGGTAGAACAGGACCCAGTGCAGAGAGAGCAGCTTTTCTAACACACACAAGTCACACTTCTTGACTTGTTGCGTAACTATTGTAAAGCCATATGCCCGGCAGGCACAAAATAGAAGATGCGCAGAGACAAGTAGCTAGGCATTTGATTCGATTACAATGTGTCACAGGTAAAGGTTTCTCTGTCTGGGCTTTTACTAAATCAACGAGGATGTAAAGCTTTACAAATGAAAAAGCAGGCTTTTGAGAATTTGGCTTGAATTAGTATGTCTCAAGAAGCCATGGGTACAGGAGGTTCCAAGTTCAAACCGCAGAGAACCGCAGCGTAGTTTTAACAGCTTGAGGCAGTTCCCAGAGCAGACCGAATTCATCCCCGGTGTAACTCCACCACGGACAAGTTCAACCTGAACTGATTCTGCGCTCCCTTCTTGTTTGATGGGTATAAAAACCCCTATATCTAATTAGAAGCAAATCACATATTTCAAAAAATTCAAACAATACATCTGACTCACAATAGTACCGGAGGCTCTTTTCTCTCTTCTAACGTGGGTAGCAGAAGGTCTATGGTTAAAAATAGAAAGCCTTTCTTTACGGTGACAGCTAGCTACTTCAGCAAGCAGAAAAGGGACATGAATATACCTGGTGCACTCCTCCTTTGCACTCCTCCTGCAGCAAGAAGCAGCCATTTGAGATACATGTATTATTTAAGGTTTGGTGGTAACAGGAGGCAAAGGTCTGGTACAGCAAAGGCTGCCTTAAGAAACTGCTGTATATTTATTATAAGCATTTAAGTTTGAGTAACAGAAAACAACTGTCCAAGAAAGCTCTGTAAACCACACTTTTCTCCACGGTGAAACTAATTTCCCTTAAAAAGGCAATTAAAATCACATTTCCCCTTACCTTTATCTGGGCTGAGGCATTTAATGGTGCTTGCATCATCCATATTCCAGTGAGAGAATCAAGTGAACAAAACACCAGAGGAAGCAGCAAAGACCATATGTACATCACTGATATTTCAAATGACTCTTTTCAATAATGAGGAAGATAACACCGCACGCTGGTCTTTAACATCGCCTCGGAAGGTTCCTAAGGATGCTTGCTGCTTCTGGTCCAAGCAAGCTCATTTTTTATTCCCTGTATAGTAGTGTATCAGGAGCTGCTGACAGGTAGAAACCAGCACAGGAGCTCAATGAATGTTACCAGCCTTTCACTGCAACTCCAGCATTCAGCCACCTGGGATAATTGTTCCTTAACTCTTTGTTTCCCCACTCTCAGACAGGATATATGGATGTATTTTGCATCGCTCCTCCAAAAAAGAACTGAAGGGAAAACTTGTGGATGCTAGGAAGTAAGTACCAAAGATAACTCACTTTTAGTTCCTCTGGGTTGTATTTCGTTCAGTAGGCAATCAAAATCAATGGGGTGCTACTTCATTTAAGAAGAAAAAAAATTTCTTTTTTATTTTAATGCCTCCTCTGTGTCCATGCAGCATCCCACATATTGTTAAGGCATCCTCCCCTATTTGAAAAAACTAGTCTGCAATTACTGGTAACAATAGGCAAGCTGCTCTCTTCGGACTCCCGTCTGATTTCTTTTCTTGGCAAAGACCATGTATTTCCCTCCTTTTTAACTTGCAAGGAAATATTAATGCAGAATTAATGGAAAATGGCTAGCCAGCGATGCACATTATTGTTTGCTGTGTCCCAAAGCACACTGCACAAGAAGGCAGACGCAGACCTTTGAGGTCTGGCTAAATCCTGGAGAATTTCAGCATCTTTACATGATGGTGCTGCCTGAAGTTCCAGCCAAGAATAGTTCCTGCGTGTGCTACATGCCACTGAGATACACAGGATAAGATAATTTGTACCTTTGAGAACTTGAAGTTCTCAAGTTTATCTACATAAACAGGATTGATAAATGAATGGGAAAAAACCCGTTCTCTCCTTTAGAAAAGGAAAAATGATGCATGGAGGCAGGGTAGCAAGGATTACAGCATCCCACTCAAAATCCATGGCACATCTGCTCTAGAACGCTGCAGGCATCACCCCACACATTTAGCAGGGACTGTTGTTCTAGACCCTCTCCCACCGCAGCCGCAGGAAGGGAAGTCAGTCCATTTGTGCTGCTTGGCTCTGCTGTTGCCTTCTAACACCTCATTTCGATCTCAATCTACTTCAGGGTGTGTGAGGTGCTGTGTAATGCTCACAGCTCTTTCTCCCCATTCACTCTTTCCAGACTGGAAATACTGAGTCTCATTCATAGTTTCCTGTTGTTACAGCAACATTGTCCTGCTCTTTTCATTCTAGATCATCTTTGCATTTTAGGCACCAGTCAGGATTCCAGGCAGATCAAGATCTTTGCCAGATCTGACACAAATCCCCTACAATTTTAATTTAGGCATGAATCCCATTGTCCTCACCATCTAAGGAATGATTTCAGAATTTGGCTCAAGTCTATTTTCAGCTAAACATTATCCTATTTGCTTACTCGTTTTCAACACTAGCTATGTCCCCTGAGATGGCATCTCCGGAGCAACCCAGTTCAGGAGCACTTGAGAAGCACTTATTCCAGGAGCCTCCTGGGGCATCACGTATTTACACCACATTACATTTGGGTCATTCCTATTGCATCCGCTGCATTTTTAATACGCGCCCATCAGGGCAAATACTGACAACCTACTGCTATGAAGAAAGGCTGGTTATAAAATGACTTTCTAGATTGCATTTCTGCCTGTCCTGAAATAAATCCATTTTCCTGGACTCACAGAATCAACAAGCTCCTTAACAGTGATAACTACACCATGCAGTCACCTAACTGAGTGTTCCAGGTTTATCCTAAGAGTAAGTAGCACTTCTGTGCCACTGTTCTTATTTCCTGTAGGCAAGTACAGGTTATCAACAAATCACTGTCTTGGATCCTAAGGGAAAAGCAGGACAAGTGCTGAGAAATGTCTCTAAGAAAACCTCCCTGGGGAATCCAGTGACAATGAGCTTTCACGCTACGTGTTAGGCTCGGTACATTGCCTGGAGACAAACCTCCCATTCAACACCATCTATTCTTCATAACTTTATCAAGAGACAGCAAATTAAAAGACTGATCAACTAATTCACTGATTAGCCACTCAAACTGATCTCAGCTTGTTGCTTTTCCAGGGTTTACTTTTTTTTACAAAAAGAACTGTTAACTACTCACATCTGAGACGATAATAGATTCTGAATCAGTATTTAGTTACTAAATCATTGTAAAATCAATGTTTTATTTCTCTGGGAGTTTCTTGCTATGCAGTTAAAACAGGCTCACAGAATAAGTGTCAGAGAAATATTTGATCACATCCACAATACATTCAAATTTTCTGAAGTAAAGAAAACACAGATTGCACTCTCACCGAGACCAGGGCATTTTACAACTAAAAGATGCTCTCACTCTAAGTCACACGCAGTGTAAACCACAGGAGATTTCGATTTGAAAAGCCAATCCACTGACTCTCGAAATCAACAAGGAATTTTCATCCGGCTTTCACGGACTCTGAATCACACCCAGAAGTGCCTGTGTGACAGGGAAAGGTCGCTGGCACTCCAGTTCAGAAAGCACAGTGCTAGCATGGAACAAATCCACACTGTTGTCGGCTCCATAGCACACAAGGCATAGCATGCCCTAATTCCTTCATTTCCCATTCTCAGCTATCAACTGCTACTAACCCGAGCAGCAGAGTGACTTGTGCTGTGGTGCTATCACACCACAAAGATTTAAGTCCTAAGCAGGGACTAAAAGAGGAGAAGAATTCTCTCAACTCCTCCTTTCCCTGCACTGCAGAGCAAGCCCATGTCACGCTGCTGCCCAGTTGACACTTGTAGGTATGGAGCTAAGCCATGAGGTGACAAAGATCTGATCTCGCTTCTCTGCGGCGGAGCCTGAAAAGCACAGCACTGTCTCCAGTGCACTCTCTCATCTGTAAAATACAGCAGCCTTCCTTAGCATCCCTAACATGCACTGGATGCCACTTCATCACATGGTTGTGACCCACTGGCAACCCCAGATCCCCAGTCCGTGTAGGATACAAGTCTATCATGGATCTCCACCACATAGCCACAGCACTTCAGCTCCAGCCACCATCCTGGCTGGCCAACTAGGAAAGGAGCCAAGCAGTTCTAGAGCAACAGCATCAACTGCCCAAGCTTCACCTAATCACCAAGGCTTTGTCTTGTGACAGTGCTACACACTGAGGTTACATTATAGTTTGACTACATACCCACCTGCACATTCATCCTGAGGTTCTGGAGGTATCAGTGTCTCATATTATCACATTTAAAGCCCTATTTCTTGTTAGAAATAACCCATTTTATTTCCTGACCCAGGGGAGAAGCGTTACCAATTCTGGGGACAGAATAAGGCAACAGGGAAATGCAGCTCAACAACATGCTGCTGTTAAGACAAAGTGGAGAATGTAACATCCACAATGCCAAGGACATTCTAAATAATTTATGAAAGTAGAATACTTAGCTCTTATTGAAAGTCATTGAACTCCATGGCAGATAGTTCCATATCTCACAATTCATTGCATCACTTCAAGACCTTCTATAAATCAACTTCAACACATGTGGGTGTCTGTTCTTAAGTTTTTGTTCCCATAGTTACCAATGTACTTTACCATGGGAGAACACAGCAGGTGGCTAGACATGGAACAAAATCGCCATTCTTTGACCATCTGAAGAGTTGAGAAGTTTCAAATTAAGGTTTTATTGCTAAACGTAGTGCTCTGCTACAGCCAGATCTAACGTGACACGTAAAAGTTTCATCAAACATCACTAAACTTCAGAGCGTTAGGAACATATCACAATTCTGATTTTATAAACAGAATAATAGAGGCTCACAGACCACAGCTCTCGCCGAAAGATCCCAACAGGACTTCCTGAGAATGGGCTCTGCTACAAGTTCTAAATGATTCATTTAGAATTGAGTGAGCAGGAAGCTGATTATGGCTCTCCTCAGTCTTATTTCATCACAGTAAACAAACTCATCTTTCTCTGTCGCAGTGACAGCACCCAACCTGTACTGGCCTGCGTGAGCTGCTCAGGCTCCACTAGGCACAACAGGGCAGATTCTCTTCTCAAATTCCACCAGCCTAGACGCAAAGTAGATTAACTGATTTTGATTTGTACCACCAGCTTTTCAGGTGAAGCAACAAGACTTCATCCCACCATAAGTGGTACACTGGCTTTATGTCAACATTTGGTATTTTGCAAGCGACTCATTTTTTTAATCTAAGGTGCAAGCATCCACTTGAAGGTGTTTGGGGTTTCTTCTGGAGCTCCAATATCTTTATTACTGAAGGGGTTTTAACATTCTAGACTCATAATGAGATACGGTTTTAAGAAAATATTTACCAGCTCCTCGTTCTGTTGATCTCAGAACACAGTTTGCCCCTCTGTCAATTAAGACTGAATAAACAGCAACTCTTAGCAATCCCCGCCACAAGTGTATTTTCTCCGTTATACCAGCTGATGTCAAAACTAAGCTTTCTAAAACCCGTGCTGCTTACTGCAGGTCACAAAGCAGCTTTTAAATTTAACTTTAGGTCACTAGTAAAATCCTGGATTATTCACTAGTTTCCCCAGCATGACGACACCGTTACAGTAAGCATTCAGCCTCCAGCAGCTCCTCGGAACCCCCGCTGCTGGGCTGGCAACGGCAACCGGATAAGGAATATGAAGCAAATAAAAGACAGCATCGGCACAGAGAGATCAGGTGCTGAGACAGGGAAGGGAGAAATATTATAAACGTGAGGAGCCAGCAGCAGAGGAATCCTATGAGTAAGGGAGGTTTACAAAATAGAGAAAAAAACCCTCTAGTTTACATAATACCAGTAATTGACATTATATTGTAATCATCCACAACACTGGAGTTCAGGTAGGAATACAGTCCACTGATGCAATGTTCTGTGGGTTAGCAAATAGGTGTTGTTTCCAAACACCATAATGAATTACTAACTGAATGCACAATCTCTCCGTAATTTGTACTGACAGCAAAGCTCACTCCTTTCAACAGCACCTGCGGTGTGCTTACTGCTCTTTAAAGTGCATTGTATTTCTGTATTTCAAGGTCCAACAAGTAAAATTTCTGTTGAAGACTAGAAGGCAAGAGAACACCAAGAAAGTTGTTTTAACAGAGCTGGTTTAACCTGATTTTTTTTCACCACAGCATGTCTGAATAAATGACATGCACAACCATGTCTAACCAAGAAGGGGGAAAGACAATAAGGAAAGGGAAAGACAATCTCAAATAGACCCTGGGGTCTTAGAAAGCCTTAGGAACTAAAGCTGAACTACCTCCCACACTGAACTAGTCCTGATGAGTTCTCAGCCACTTCAATGAGGAGTGCGCTCCATAGTGCTACAACTTCAGCCACACATACCCCATAAGCCTTTATCCTGCATTTCCATTTCCTGTGCTATTTTATAAACAAGTTTGCAACATGTTTTCAAACTTCTGACTAAGAATCTGGAAACCAGAGAAAGACCATCATCTGGGCCACTTTGCCTAAGCAACAATGCTTTGGTCAGCAGTTCACATTGTCTGCAGGAGGTAAAATCTACAGCTGCTCCAGTGACAGCTGCTGACAGACACAAAGCTGTTTCTGGAATGTACACTACTTATTTTAACACCATTAAAAGCAAAATATAAAAATCCTTTGGCTTGCTGCTGTTCTTCATCCCTTCAGGTTTTATAACTGAAAAGTCAAATGCTGTTATTATACCTGACTGTACCATTGCTCTCACTGTAGTATTGCTAAATACCTAACAAAGTACAACCAGCCCAAATTCGACAGTAAAAAAGCACCTTTGAGAGTGACTCTGTGGCTCTGCAGATGCCTCGCCTCCAGCCATAGCTGCTTCCAAAACATATTAAGTTGGTACAGAGTTCTCAGGCACAAATCATCTGCCTTCAGGAATCAGACAGCAGATCTTTACAGTATACCAGGAAGGAGCTGTGTCTGAAGTACGACCTGCGCTGTGGTATCCCTAATGTCTATATTTTAGAGGGGAAAAAAGAGAAGCAAAATATTTTTATTCGCCCACAAAAAGGAAGTCCCTACCAGAAGTTCCTGTCAAGCTGAAGTACACAGGCAGGAGAACTCCCACTGTCAAAACTTGTGAATTATCAGCAGTGCCCTCTTGACATCAAGAAGTATTTTATTAGAACACATTTGAAAACCCATCCAACATTAAAATAGATATTTTTAAGCTTCTGCCTTCAGGCAAATTGCAAAGCTTTCAGTTCTCAAGTGAATAAAATCCGCTTGCGTATTTTCCTGAAAGCTGCACTAACCGAATTTCAAGTTCACATTAACCAAAACCAAGTCACACTTTACTGTAACAGCTGCATTAGCCCCTTCAGATTGTAGCATTGATACCAACTTTGAATTGTTTGAGCGTCTCTCCCTTGGCTTACTGCCTGCCCTTTCCATCCACACAGCCGGGAACACCATAAGAACTATAAAAAGAAGAGGCCAAGCTCGTTCAGAAGAAACCTCATCTACTTCCATGGTCACACCTTTGAAGTACAGTCTCAAAGGGGAAGACCAGGGTACATGGCCTTCCTCACCAGTTGTGAGCTTCTTCTGTGACCTTCGTTAGCGCATGACAGGACTCTATTCGGTACAAACTGCAGCCTGAGGAATAGTTCTGGGGAACGTGCGTGTACCTGAAAGGACAGACCTTCCACACGTCCTGCTCTGCTGTGAAAGGCTGCGTGTTTGAGCACGTGTAGCACTGAACAGGGCACCAGCTCAGTTCCTCATTCGGCTGCTAACCTGAGGATTGTTTCCTTCCTCAGTGACACTACTGTTCCTACCTCCCAGTACTTCCCCTGTCTTTCCTACTTAGCTTTGTAAACTGCTCCAGTGAGGGGCTACATCTCAGCTACCCCAGTGCAGGCCAGGTTATTACAGATACATCCAAGCAACAGAGACAGGTCACAGAGATCAACACTAAATTACCTCACATCCCTTTGTTTCTCCACAAACTTTGTTTCCTCCCCTTAAAAATAGAAATGCACAAAAATTCTTGCTTGAATGCAGCCCAACACAATTCTTTTATTCCATTTTTCTCCTGGTGGTAGTGGAAGGGAGCATGCTCACAGCTCCCTTCTCCGCACTTCCTCACATTACTGCTTCTGACATATTTCTGCCCTAGAGCCTATTGTCTGCAAAGCTCAGGTCCCTCTAAGAAGCTCATGTCTGTGCTCTCAGAGAGCTGTGGAAAGGGCACAGAACCACCACAATCAGAAGAGAATCACGGCTGACAGAACTACATGCATTATCCTTATAAACAAGTAATAACATGCAGCACGAAAAACTGCATCTCTGTTGTGTTCCGGGGTCAAGATACAAGAAATCCAAAGACAGGAATGGAGCAAAGAGATATGTTAATCTCTTCCTTTTTCAGAATAGAGCAGAGTATGTGACATATGTGACAAAATGTGCATTTGGGAGTGAGACCTGCCCCAAGTTAATTCTCTCCGCAGTGTCAAAACTTGCAATCGATTCAGTCACAACTACGGGCTGGATTTCTGAACACAAAGAGTTTTCAGACAGCTGAGGCATGCATAGCAAGGTGGTCTCAATTACTAATTAGTAGTAGAGGACAACATATGTTTTCATATATAAAAAGCAGCTGTGGTGCACTCTGCTCCCTTATCTCACATAAATTGAAAAAGATAAATGCATTGCTCTGTATAAGCACTAAGTAGATGAAGCATTCATGCCTTGTTAAACCTTCCAGACACTCGAGGGTGTTTGAAATTATGATGCATGTTAAATTTAAGCAGATTCATTATCCACGTGTTCTGAATGCAATGAACATTCATTGCCTCACATTTCCTACTTGAAAAGCAGCAAATTTTCTGAACAGAAAACACGTGTATTATGTGTAGATCTGACAGAAAACCTTTAGCCATATACTCTGAAGAAACAGCGGATGTCTGATATCAAGTGTTTTCCTACAGCTTTTTGATGTATGTGCACACAACTTCAGAGTAGTTCCAAGAAAACAAGAATTCCAGAAGTGCTGGGCATTTGCAAGCCAAGGGGAACTTTGGACACTTCGCATGGGAAGTTCTTAAATAAGAAATTTCATCATGAAAATTCTGGCTAATGCACTGGGATCACTCTACCTGCTACTAAAAAAAGAGCGAACCAACTTGCACTATAAGGCCTCGTATTTAGATAGTTGCAACTCTAATACATTTGATATTGGATATACATTTTCCAAACATTGTTTTCACATGAAATGGAAGCAGAAGATAGAGATGCAGCTACACAAGGAAGTCCATGTACAGTGTGGAAATGATAGTTCATTACCTGCACTAATTTGGACTGTGGGTACTTGTTAAAATGAAATAACACACCCTTTGCACAGTAAAAAGGCATTTCAAAACAGACTGCTGTTGCCGTCTCATATAAAATGCTTTGCATTTTATAATCTATGATAAACTCCCTAAGCAGATACTATGGGGAGAAGGGTGCAGTTTCCAGTGTATCGATGAACACGCAAAAGAAGATATCCAAGTCCTACTTGAAAATTTAGGGCTTGATTCTTTCCTTCCAAGTCCTCTTCTTATGCAATGCTTTAATTTAGACTATCCTGAGTACTGGCGCTGAATTAATCAGGTCAGTGAAAGGAGACTGCCAGCCCCGATTACTACACCTTTAAATACTCCGTTTTACTGTCAGTTCAACTGTTACTCTTCTATTTTTAAACAGGTCCCAAACTCAAGACCCATGGAGCGGGAGGGGGGGCAAGCCCTTCCCCAAAAACACCACCAAGAAGAGGCCAACACCCTCAGCTTGCGAGGTTATTCCCCTTTTTTCTACAGCTTGTTTACTGAATTGTTAAGCATTCTGGCAGCAAATGGAAGGGGGTGGGGAAGAAGACGAGCTGCCACATTTCTAAAATTAGCATCTTCTGTCTCTGAGAAGCCTGTGGAGATTTAAAAAATTAGGTTTCTCTGCAAGATGCAGAGATGTGGAATTTAACCTGTGTTACACAGCTGAAGTCTTAAGCTGCTTCACAGCAGAAAGCTCCTTCATCTTTCCTATTTCCCCCCTGCTCCCAGCTGTCAGTCAGAGACTATTACCACAAAATACCAAGTCCATTTTTATTATATAAAGTAATTGCATTCATTTGTCCTGTCATCCATAAGCAGCTCCATGACATCTCCCACATGAGCTTGCCTATGAAGTCACAGACCATTCCCTTTCACAGGTCACTCTCGCTGTGCTGGCCAAGGGGCATTGTCAGGCTGCAGTTCCCTCTTCAGGGGGGTTTTCTACCCACAGCTTTTTTTTTTTGATCCTCAGGTGTCAGGTAATGCCTAGCTCAGGGAATGTGTTGTCCTTCTTCAGTCTTTAAAAGGCAAACACTCACAGCAGAAGCTGCTGTATGCACATAGGTACCAGTTGCTCCCTACAAAAATATCAGAAGCAGAAATAGACCTGTCTTGCAAAATCTTAACTCAGAAGGTTGGTCTTTCACAGATGGGTTTTAAGTTAGAAGTGGAAGAGAGTCGGGAACAAAACTCGTCTTCCTTTCCAAGGACCAGCAAGCACGCCAATCTCTTAACTTGGGTTTACCTCCAGAAAGGAACCAGTCTCAGCCGTGAAATAAATGCAGGCTGGCATAGGCAGATATAAAACATACGGGACTGGAAACTTTTGTTCCAAAATTCCCATTTTTTAGCAATTATATTTATTCTAGTCCTGCTACAAGACTCAGTTCCTGTCTTGTAACAATTATTTGCGTAATCTCATCCCACTTCTTTCAGATATCAGAAAGATCAGTGGACAGTGTCACAGCAGAGAATTGTGACAAGAGTTGAGGTGGTTTCCTTTCATGATTTCTAGGAAGTGTCCAGAATAACATGTGTATTTTGGATCAAAATGCTTTGTTTCATCAAAGTAGGTACTGACTTAAAAAGCACATCAGATAGTAATATATACTAAATAGCATATATATACTTAGTCATATGTAGTATAAGAGGTAGTATAAGCAATATGTACTATATACCAAGTAATACATATATTACATACTAATACTTATAACCTTAAATGACAAGTTTCAAAACAACCAGAATCTGCACATTTTATTCCAAAACAGAAGAAACAGGTTTATTTGCACATTCAGTAATACTTCATTTAATGACATGAAAAACAAAACAAATTCAGTTTTACAAAACATTCCACACTTGGTGAAATTCCATAGATCCAAAGTAAGTGTTTTCATTCAAGTTCTCTAACCACCTCTTGTTTAGAGGTTTGCTCTAAAATCCTTCTGGACCTGCTTTGAGTCAAGTTCACAAGATAGGAAGGACTTGAAAAGACCCTGACTGGAGACAGAAGAGTCTACATAAACCTGATCCAAAGTCCAAAGAGCTAATGAGAGGGTTCAGCAGGCACGAGTTCAGGCCTTGTCATGTCCTAAGCATTAGGGCTGTCCTACAAATGTCACAGAGATGCTGCCATGGCTTATCACAGCAGCTTGCTGCAAGTTCAGTCTCTACATAGCTACTTATCACTGCTGAATTAAAACTACTGCCACTCCTTCTAGCTATTCCCTACTAATTAAATGAAAGCACAGAGCTCTATTTTGTTAGGCAGCCTGAACACCCAAACCAAAGCAGCCTGCATCCAACAGCTTCACCCTCCTTTGCAATCTCCTGCATCCACTTTGTTTGCTCTGACCTCTCAGGCACAGGCCTTGGAAGTTCTTAGGATTTGTCACTAAAAGCTGAGCTTAAAGGTGACCAGTGGCCCAGATGCATGAAAAACTCTTTAAGGGAAACCCCTGCCCCCAACAACCCAGTAAATTTAGTCTGTCCTCACTGTCCACAGGCCCTGGTTCGTTCATTCTTGGTAATAAATTATGAATGCCCCCCCCATACGCATCAGTTACTCAAATCACCAGCTAAATAATGTATGAGTAAATGAAGAGACTTTGAGGGGAGAGAACTGTGGGGAACTAAACTTTGAATCATGTGCTACAGCAGCAAGCATCAAAGCTTTACCATCAGGTTTGACCCCAGCTGGGTTTTATTTTTTAAAAGGGTTAGAGCTAAGCTGTTAGGAACATGAATGGCTGAACAGCAGGGGCATGGCATGAAAGCTCACCCAGAAATGCAGGGAGGGAACAAAAATCCAAATAAGAAACTTGCTGGAAGCACGTATCAGAGGTCTTCGCTATCTTTATTAGTCTGAACTGGGGCAGAAGGATGCAAGTGATAATTTTCATCAGAAATATATTGGCAGCTAATTCCCACCAACAAAGACTGTTATGCTTCAAGAGAACTGATGCAGTTTGAAAATACAAAGCCTGCAAGTAAAACAAAAGGTGAAGAAGGGCTGCTCAAGGAAGTTTCTAAACATAAGCTTAGAACTGTAGAAAATCAGACTAAAGGCAAGCTACAGTTCCTGGCAATATTCACCTGATCAGACCGCAGCCACACAGCTACACCTAGTAAGAACATAAAGTTTATTCTTAGTAGTTCATTTTGAGGCAAATGTATAAACACAGGTGCAAATAATTCCTAGTTTGTTATGCAGAGATCTCACTGCTGCTTCAGGCAACAAGCATCTGCATTGAAATACATCTGCAAAACTGGATTACAAAACACTACCTTTGGAAAGGGGGGAAAGGGAGTCACCACACTGCATCAGGCTGTATCTCCATACAAGATGACTGAGGTATATCCCTGGAACGTCCAATGAAAGCTTGTTGGAGCAAAGTTTGAAGAAATTTGAAGTGACCAAAATTTGAATGTATTGGAAATTAACCAGAATTTGCCTAATAGATCAAAGGATGAAGGAAGCATCCTAGTGGCATGAAGAGAAGGAAAGGGGAATTAGTTTCATCCTTGGATGCTTTATCTGATTCCACTTCGTACCCAAGGAGTCAAAGCGTCCCCTATTACCTGGAAGTACTAGTTTTAGACAATCTGATGCATTACAGAGACATTTGATCATCACCTGGCACCCTGATTCCCCTACCAACATCAGGGAGATAAGCTGTTTTTATTTCTTCATCCTTCCCAAGAGGAATCTGGATCCACCTTTCCTATCAGTACCTAATAGCAACGGAAAAACCATGATGACATCCCCTGCCTGGTTTCTCCTCTCCAAGGAAGCCCCATCCAGACCAGTCCCCTCACCCTCTGGCCTTGTACAGCCTCTGCTCCAGACCCACAGCATCAAACCAAGTGCTGCTGGACTCTCAAGCTGGAAGCATCACCCACACGTTGAGGAACTGAATGTGGGAAGAATGTTCACTGAGGCCTCAGAAGTGATATTCTGGCAGAACATTCACCTCCTCCAAGCAGCCAGGCCCTGCCAAGGCCACCAAAGGTGCGGCAGGTCCCTGCTGCCACTGGGATGCACTGAGCAGCCCACAGAACATCACAGCTCAGGAGAAAAAGCTCTCCCAGGGTCAGCAGTCTGAGTTAGCCCAGAAAAGGGCAAGCACCATCAAGGGCAGGAGGAGAAAGAGAATCACACATCTACAGACTGTCTACATCTTCATAGGAACTGGAAATAGACCTTTATTTCACTGTGTAGAAGAGCACAAGAATTCAATGCACAACCCACTGGATGGACTTTAAATCTCAGGTGTAAATAATTGTGCCAATGCAGGCTAGTGTCTTCAGGTAACTGTCAAAGCCTCTCTGCTTTTTGAGCAAGTCTCATCCCTCAAGGGCATAACCATGACCTGTTCAGGTGCTAAGGACAGATCAAATAATTATTTCTCCATTGTAAAGACAAATGGAACAATCAGTTACCGCACTGTCTCTGTTCCTAAGTCATGTAGTTACACTGCATGTTTCACAACAAGTAGCATAGGACCTTCCCAACTCCCTCACACTTCTAACTTATAATTGCCTCAGATTCTGGTCTGATCAAAGAGAGAAACCTGCACAGCTTGGCTGTTACTTGAAGTTGGTTTGCACTTGTACAAGGTGAAGAGCAAACCGTGCACAGCACAATCAGACAAGTCACCTGAATTCACAGTAGGAAAGAAAACCAGGTTCTAAAGCAGAGAGTAGAGAGCCCAGCACTGACTCTCTGGTGATAGTGATTGGCAAAGTCAGTCTGGTACCAGAACTGTTCACAGGACATCGTGGCCATGATACACAATGCAGAGAATACAGACGCTATCCCCATCTACCTGTCTGCAAGAAGCCTGAATCTAACATCCAATACTTGCACTATTAAAAAGCTCTTCCAGTGAGGATTAATCATAAGCATCTCAAAACACTGTGGCAAATGCATGCTAGAAGAGTGGAGAAGGTTATGTAAAGCCCACAGAGAGAAGCAAAACACAAGAATAGAATTGTTCTGCTAGCAGAGAATCCCTGCGGTCACTGTTTCTGTGGGCACAGAAAGAACAAGAGGGCAGCACTACACCCTGCAAGAGTTACATGGTTCAGAGCTCAGAAAAAGCTCCTCATTTAACATTTTGTGAGGCCCTGGCTTGCACAGCACCTGAATACCTGCAGGTGCTTTGAACAGTTAGATGCATTCCATGTGTTAGCTATAATTTACTTGTCAGTCACTTACTTGACTAATTATCTACTCAAAATGGCTCATCACACAGGATACCTGAAGTGTTACAACCACCACAGAAGATGTGATAGCTTTATCCTCAAACGGAGCAAGGGCACAAGGAACTTCACTCTCCATACAACCAGGCTCTGTCATAAACCACCCAACTGACATACGCGTACACAGAGCCACAAAGCAACACTGGGGAATCTGAGAGCTGAACATGTTAATGGCTTAAATGAACCAGGTACTACAAAGATAAGAGCGACCGCACAATCAGACCTGACCAGCATAATCTACCAGAGCACAACTAATCACCGAGAGAACGCCAGCACATCAGAACCAGGTGGCAGTTAGAATCAATGAGAGATTATCCAGAGATAATATCCAGAGTCACTCCAGAGAGCAATGACTAATGACATCAAGAAATGATGTGTAGAGTTTAGCACACTGTTGTAGTGGAGAATCTCTAATTTAAAAGCCAACTTCCATTTCCTCCATCAGGAAAGTTTGCCAGGTACCCTTCAATGTAATGTCTGTAGCTAATGAAACTGCTCTGAAATGAACAAATGTGTCAGAGAAGTAGGAATTGCTCAATCTTTAGCATTACCATTTCCCTGAAGCAGTACATATTTTACTTACAGTAAGTGGAATGGATTCTCATTTACTTAAGTCTTTTTATTCCTCTAGATACTATGGCCGTGATTAATAAAACATGCCTGCTTAGAGATAAAAGAATTTTTGGAATGACAGTGTGCTAATAAGGTCTAAAAAAAATTATACAAACAATATTATACAAACAGGGTCAGAAAGCTAAATAACTATCTGTGAATAAGTGAGGAAAAAAAAGGAAGAGTAATGCAATGTTATCAAAGTACTACTAAAAAACAACTGTGCCCGTAAGCACAAGTACAATTTATCCTCTAGCTAAAAATTCTAGTGTATATGGTAAAAAGAATAAATCCACCTACTGTGCTTCTGCGACGGGCTTCCTAAATCCATCGTCTTGTAGAAATAAGAATATTTTTTTAATTGCCTATGTCAGAATGTAAAAATACTCAGCATTTTCCCTCCGTCTTGCTCCCTCTTCTGCAAGTCCCCCTTTCTGTTCGTGTGAGAAGGCAGTTTAAATTTCATCCCATTTATTAGCTCAGTCACTGAGGAATCACTGTCAGTTTTCGATGGTACAAGCTCCTTTACTGTATACAACACCCGAGGAAGCGGGGGAGAGAAAAGAGGTAGGATTTTATCTAAACTACTTTTTGCTGGAACAATTAACTCTTTGTTGACTGACACTTCCTTCCTGGTATCTCTAGTGTCAGTTGACATCAAATTGTCGTTCCTCTAAGGCATAGGGAATTCTTGATGACAGCTGTTTAATGCCCACGATCCTTCCTTTAAGATCTCCTCTGCTTCACAAGGAACTACAGCCAGACACTGCCACAGCCATGATTTCTTACAACCAGATGAGGTGGCCCCTTTTCAATTATGCCAGCATGATTATGGATCACAAATCCTATGAACTTCTAAGTTTACTGTGATCTCTAGTCAAATGGCTTCTAAAGCTTCTAGAGATTTCTAACAGAGATTTACTCTCCACCAACTAATGCTTGCTTCTTCCTCAGGTATTTAAAACCTCTAGACCTGAATATTCCAAAATAACAGAACAAAATGACTTGCAATTCACTGCCTCTCAAAATACCAGATGTGGCAGCACCTGTATACACCAAACAGTTTGAGGTAGCAGAACAGAATCATGTCTGTTCCCTTGCTGTCCAGTTACAGCCATGTAAGAAAAGATGATCTTACTCCACTTTTCTCAGTCACCTGCTCTAGTAAAGGAACAGTTTAGTAACACCACCCCATGGCCAGTTCAGTCATCAACCAGGCCTGCAAAGGTTTTCACAAGTTTAGCGTTCTCCTGGGAGGACTACATGCTCTGTAGATATTTGCATCTCAAGTTTCAACTTTTTAGTCCCTGCCCACAGTAAAACTTCTGTGATGCAAATTTTTTACCTAGAGCTGCATGAGAAAAACAAGTCAAAAGAACTAGATTTTCCTAAGTAATAATTTTCCTCTGGAGTACAACATGCTGGATGAAGCACAAACAAACCCTCCCCTTCAAACAGCACTTTATTGTACATCTTTCTTATTTCTACTACTAAATGAGAAAAACAAAACCTGTTCTTCAATGATGGATCTGAATTCCAGTGCTTCTAACAACCATTTTGAACTTTCATTAAGCTCTGTTTCTTGACTTTTGAGCTCAATCTTGACAGGAACTCAGCTTCTACATCTGCACCCTCACAAAGACTCATGCTGGAACACACCTTCTTGGAATGGTTTTCCTCTAGCTTTCACTAATGGTCTGGCGCATTCTTAAATACTGCCTATGTAAGCAGTCTCTAAAAAGGTACAAAATTTTTTGCCTTCTTTATTGACCCAATTGTTTGGAACCTCAGCATATTAGGGAAGGAAAAAAGATTACTACTTTGGGGAATATCAGTATTTCTCGCAAGTGATAGAGTATTGGATTAAATTCTTTCATCCAGTGAATATAGTTCCATGTCCTATGGCTATCTATAAAAAATAAATTAAAAAAATCAAACCATACCTTGAGTGGTTTAAAGAGTTGGTCTCAATTCTCCATCAATTTTTGGCATATTAGCCCTAGACATGGTTAAATGAGTATTATTCAGAGAACTGTTCTAATTAAATAATTATGAAAATGGCCAAAATGAAATATTAAAAACCTGATTCATACCTATCTTGTTTCATGATTATATAGTGCAGTGCAATACAGTACTTAACACTAATATTTGAAAGCATGAAATGAAAACATTTTAAATACAAAGAAAAGGTTCATAGGCAGATTGTCATGATGACATAAAATGCAGTAAAATGCCAAAACATGTTCTAATATATTCAGATCCTTGGTGAGCAAAGGCTCTTACCATACTGCTGCACGTCACT
Organism: Eurystomus gularis; assembly: GCA_013400335.1. Classification (NCBI taxonomy): domain Eukaryota; kingdom Metazoa; phylum Chordata; class Aves; order Coraciiformes; family Coraciidae; genus Eurystomus; species Eurystomus gularis. The sequence goes on from VZZY01022719.1 coordinate 352,561, forward strand.
GTTCTTTCTCATCTAAGAGAACACTATTCAGGCACTCTTCCAGGAATGAGAGAAAAAAATAAAGGAACACATAATGCTAGTAGAACTTCTCTCAAAGGTAACATTAGTTTCAGCAACACAGCAACAGCATTTCCACCAGCTCCAAAGGTTCTCTTTCTCAGAAAGACCTCTCTAACCATTTAAGATCTTTTTGGCCTTAATACAACTGAATCTCAAGCATTCAAAGAAGCAATATGGTTCCCCATCATTGCAAGTCTGATCCTTGAGAATAATCCTGATTGCTAGCTAAGGAGTCTGCTCACACAGAAAAAACCTTGAAATATTGCAAAAATCTCATTCACTCTTCTCTACAAACCATTCACAGCTCTATTTTGTGCTGAGCATTTTCAGCATAAAAGGTCTGTTAGAGAACAGCCTCCCTTCACAGTGGGTACACCGCTTTAACTCATGGTTTGTATCCGAGATCATGAGTTCAAAAGTAGAAGATAGCAGCAGCCACACACAAAGCAGTTCCTCACAGTTAACTGTACAAAACCACTCTGATTTGCTTCAGAAGACAACTGAAGTTATTTGTTCTCTCAAGAAACAAAACATTCCTCTCTCTGATGAAGTATTTAACCTCAGATCGAACTGACAGATAAGATTCTGATGTGAACAAAGATAAAAAGAAAACTGTGTGTAGATGAAGAGCATTTAAATGCTCTGGGAGGTAAGCGTTATCGACAGCCAGGCAGGGTTCGCAGAATCAGTCAGGGATGGCCTGGATTTTCAAATGCAACCCAAAGCCAGACAATGGTCCGTGCTGAAGGACAGTGGTGAAGAGTCACTTGGCTATACCTGCATTCGAGGTATATTCAACTTTCGAGGGGATTAGGGTCGCCAGAACTATTCGTATCATTAGATACAAATAATTTACTTGTGAGAAAATGTGTGAGGGAGAGAGGCAGCTTTCTCTTACAAGAGCAGCATCCTTCAGAGCTGTCTGATTGACAGCCTTATTCACAGCTAATAGCTGTATCTTAAAAACTTCCCACAGATAATGCCAATATAGTTGAACCTTGTTAAAGAATACTGGATTCCCCCCTCCCATCTTTGACAAACACACAGGATGCACACCCATCCAAATGAATGAAAGGAACATATTTTTCCTTTCGTAGCATTATAAAGGCTTTATTTTCAAGTATACCAGCACTGCCTCAGTTAATCCAGAACTTACTTTACTACCTCTAAACATACTGCATTTACTCTAACCATCTGACTGAGGATTACTGTTACTTATTTCACTAGTTTCTATGAAGCAAACTACAAAGAAATGTGACTTCCCTGCTACCAGATACTCACACTTATTAAGAACTTCTGTTGTGCCTTACAACTAGCAACAGTGTTGAGGAAACAGTAGTAGCTGCTCTAGGTAATACCCAGCAAGTGATGCCAGGTACAGGAGCTGTAGGAATAACAGGACTCTGACAGAACTGGTTCCACGGCAGCACGAAACTTCCCAAATCCACATTATAGAAGGATGAAGCGAGTGTTTGGAGGCTGTGTAAACAGACACACACAGAGCATTGTCTTCTGTGATTTCTCTCACAGGCACCTGCATAGTGCTGGTTGTACATGATAGAAGAGCCATATTTATGCATCATGTTTTTATAACTGTACTGTTCACAAGGATTGTTTAAAAACAGTGGAAGAGAGATATGAAAAAGCACAACTTCTTGTTCCAGAGTATCCTTTCTCTCCTTTTCAGTGAGGTTTGTGCTCATGATGCTTGCTCAGCATTTGTCCCTTCATCCAGTAGATGGCAATGGCGATACAGACCATTGCACGGGCAATATTCTGATCCTAGACTCTGGAATGCGTGTGCAAACAGTACTATTTATTCTGGTTGACTGTCCCGTTTCCCACTACATCTAAAACCTTTACAGGCAGCAACAGATATACAAGAGAAAGAGCAAGACACCTTGATGGGGGAGATTCCTGGTGAAGGTGGAAGACACAAGGTAACAGACAAGTGGTGTAGTTTCTAACAGATGTTCAACCATAAAAGCTTGCAACACCAGCCTACTAAAAAATTAATACACTTCAGGCTTTACCTTGAGAAAACCCACTTCTAGAAGTGACACACACCAGAAAAAAATCCATCAGCATCACACAGAAGCTTGGATCAGACAGTGCTGTGATACTGACAGTGTATTACTCGGTTATTGCAGTCTAAGCCTAAAGAGGGGCTTGGTCAGTCTCCTCTCCAAGACTAGTTATTTCTGTAATGGCAATATAGCTTACTCACAGACTCTCCAGAGAGTTTTAAGCTGTCTTGGCATCATATAATAGTCTTTAGCACCTCCAAAAAGGCAATCTGAGTAGAATTTCTGCTCATTAGAAAGATTTAACCCATCAAACCTACCTTTTTTTTTTTACTTTCCTTCTCAAACTTTAAAAGTGAAGGCCTGATGGTTTTAAGTTACAGCCATGAAAGCCTGAGATGCAGATTTCTATCAAGTTAACATATGGCTACATCTACATGTGTAGGACACTGCTTTTAACGCTCCAGTACGGATAAAACACTGATTCTGCAACATGTTCAGTCAGTACCTTTTATTTTGTTTTCACTAGTTAACTTCCACAGAAGAAACAGAACTAGGATATAAATTGACTCTCCAAGTAACTCTCCCCTTTTTTTTAGGGTCGCATGACTTCAGCAGCCCTCAGCAAAGCAAGGCGAGGCCCAACTGCAATATTCCTATTGACCCTGGAGAACAACCAACAGATCAGACCTCTGCCTTAAGTACCTTTATGGTTCCAATTGCTGACAGTTCATAACGTCCCACACACTTATCCCAACTAATGTACCAAATTCAGTAGTATTTAGGCTCCTAATTTCCAACACACTTCAGTGGGAATGTCTGTGCTTAAGTAGGCATTCAGGTTTCTGTTAAACTTACCTTTTGCAGATGGAAGGAAAAAAGGTGTTTGAAATATAATTCTTTAAGTTGAGACTATGCAAAAACTTCAGGATTTGGTGTCACAATTTCGTAGTATCTACTGCCTACATAGCACCAAATCAAGGAGAATGACATGTTTAAGTTTAAATACTTGGGATAAACAGTGTTTCTTTTCAGATTTGATTCAAATTACATCACCAAAACACCAAACCCAGACCGGTATCCACTCTTCCATCACTCACTAATACATGCAGAACTAGTAGAACCACAACATCAGTTCCCATTTTATTTTTAACTGATGGGCAGTTTCACAGAACTAGCTTTAAACCAAGTTACTTCCAGAGAGCTGATGCCAATTCCCATAATCTCACTTGTGCATCTGTTCTTCAGCTAAACTGGTATCACAGAATGGTTTGGGTTGGACAGAACCTTTAGAAAGCATCTCTCTTCCAGCCCCCCTGCCAGGACAGAAGCCCAGCCCATGCAGACAGGCAGCATGTTAGAGCCCCACGCTGAAGGCCATCTTCAGTACTGCCCCAGGCTAATCTGATGTGCTAGATATCTAAGCAAGCAGCATTTTGCATGTCTGTGCACAACACTCTTTCATCAGATTACAAGGGAAAAATGAGTCTAGACATGCCAGAACTTATTTGAAAAATAGAGGATTACCAAATTTGCCATATACCTCCTTGATTTTGGACTTTCCCAATGCTGCCCTAATAGTGTTCAATCATATTATACAGCAAAATTATGTAAAAATTGCATTCCACTTAGATTTCCTTTTTACATAGCAATCTTATTCCTCATTCATATACAGCCTACACAGAAAAGCAGAGTTTTTACTCCAAAGAACGCAACAAGTTTTAAGATCTGTATGTCTCAACTGATGAAACAAATCAGAAACTGCAGAAGAATGTGAAGAGTTTCAAGCCATCTAAGAATAGTAAGTATGGTTCAGAAGTAGATTGTAGATAGCTATGATACTACTCTCTTGCTCCATCCTTTCCTAAAATTTCTGGCAAATATATTCACCCCACTGAGAAAGGTGAAGTGACACATCCGACAGCATAGGCTTGATAAAGCTGAAATGTCATATTTGAAAGCATCGGCTGCTCAAGACAACAGCTCCACAGCTCTGTGATCACTTCATTACAATGCAAAGGCAAAATAAGGTCGGAGCTGTCACTGCACTACACAGCTTTTAAACTGAGTCACGTAAAGAGTTAATTAGGGAGTTAAGAACCAACTCAAGTGGGTGTTCTGAACAAGTCTGCAAGGGATTCCTGAGCTGCAGACCAGCTTTTGTTTAGGTTCAGACCCACTTGCACTGGAATGCTGGAAGCCTGCACAGGCACAATGAAGACTTTCTCTCCCTCCAGCTATTTCTCCATTTCTCTGCACTTTGCCCTACCTCCACACACTGGTAGAGCTTTATGTACAGAAGTATAATGGACAATTATCACCCAGGATGCAACGAACTACAGTTCATCCTACAAATAAGAACCAGTTTCCTAAAAGTTGGTTTATAAGATATAGAAATAACTGGAATATACTATCCTACTTCCGTAGAGCACCAGAAAACACACAAATGATATAATACACCTATTTCACCTCTAAATTTCTGCACTTTTTTCAAACCCCTTGCAAACCAGTTTGAGAAAGAGCTAGGAAAAAAGTGTCATTGTTGGTGGTATCTGCAGGTGAGTGGCAGGAAAATTTTTGTAAATATTTCTCTTTGTCTATTGACACACTAATAGTATTGAGGCAACCTTCCCCACAGCATATGAGCAAGCGCATCTTCACAGGCTGAGGAACCACAAGACACAAATCAAACAGCTGGCAGAGGAGAGCTCAAGAGTTGTGCAAAGGCAAGAGAGGACAACAGAATGCTGAAGTACCCACTACAAGCCTTCAGTATTCAAGAGATTGATCTGCTGAGAATAACACTTCTTCAGAAAGGTTCTAGTTTAGCAGAGTCCTTCAGCACATGCTTCATGCCATTGCTAGTGATCATGACATTCAACACAAGCTTCTTTTAATTTAGCCGACTGCTCAGGCATCTCTCTAAGCCACAACAGCACAAACAGGACACTAAGCACCTCAACAGACTTTTGAAGGAAAAAAAATCCTACCATGCTTCTGAAAGAATGTGTATGTGTTTAACCTGCGTAACAGCAAAACCGTAGTTACTGTCTGCAGGAAGTTAAAAAATGGTCCATTTCCTTTAAATTAACTTTCAATTAACAATATGCTTCATGGTTATTTCCAAAAAGTAAAAACAACAGTCATTGGAATAATTTGAAAACAGATGCTCCACTTAGCTGCATAAATTGAAGAATAAATATAGAATATTGAAGTACTTATTGCATACAGTGAACCCAAGAAGCACATTTAGACAATTATCAAACAATGGCTACCTCTACTAGGAAGAAACTAGTCTCACTAAATATGTGATAAGATAAAGATAAGCACTAGTGTAATGACACTTAATTGTGCATTATCTTTTCACTGACAAGCTATTTTTAATACCACTACAATACAAATATATTCAGCCTCATTAATATTAGTAAAAAGTATACGTATCAGCCCAAATTTTAAGGCAGCAGAAAGCTAAATTGATCTCACAATTGCTGGAAATCAGGCCAAAATGATGAAATCAGTTCCTGTGAGAGCCAAGCCAAAGCTTTCAGTGTCATCTACCTCATAACCAGAGGCAGTAAGAGAATGTATTTCAAGCAAACGAGTTCTGTGTTGAATACATGAAGTTCAAATTAAAATCTTGTGCTAAATCAACTTTTTTTTTTAAACTTTAAAAGCAACAAGGCAGCCCCTCCTCCTTCAGATCTCTCCTGTAGCACAGATTCATCTGCCACAGACATCAGTTACACAATCCCATTCCTCCTACCCAATCTCTAGTCAACACCTGATGTGCAAAATCATGTCTGTAATCTCCAGAGCTTCCAAAAAGGAGAGCTCATTTTGCCCATGTACAAGCTGTCACTCCAAAAAGAGCAGCAGCTAACAACAATTATTCTTTGAGCTCTGTATCTCAGCTCAGACAACTTCATGGCACAGAGCCACAACCCGAGGCAGTATAAATCCCGCTCTCATCAGCTTCAAGAAAGATTTTCCAGAAGCACTTGAAAGAATCAAGTTAAAAAGTTGCAATTGGTTTTGACAGTCTCATCCTATGATACTAATTTACTTTTTTTAAACATGTGGCCCAAATTGTTTTGCTTTAAGAGGCTGGTTTTTCCCTGCTGATTGTATGGCCTCCATAGCTGCATTCTACTGCACAGACTCCTCCCAGGTTTCCCAGCATTTAGTATTCCCTCTGGAATATAACTGGTAAAGATTAAATAATAATATTCAGCAGCACCAAGTGCTCCTATAACGGAGCCTGGTTGAAAGCCAAAAAAATAGTTGACAGGCAACCACAGGAGAATTAGCCACAAAAAGGATAATGCCAACTCTTTCCTTTTTATTAGTATGAATTGCTTTGACAGGAAAAATAATTTTCTGTCTCACAAAGACTCAGCATACCTCACTGCCTTCTTCAGGGGAATTCAGCAGGCAAACATTTGCTCTAGCAAAGCTGCACAGACCAAACTCTGTAATACTTAAACTGTCCTTCTCTTACAATCCTCTTCCCTCTCCAATCCACTGCTCTTAATGTGATTTCAATCCAAAGAGTTTCCCATCTTAGGATCAATGAGCAGCACAAGATGCTTCAGAGATCTATAGAAGTAAAACTTGCAACGCCAGATCTGAAAATACATATCCCTTTCCCCCAACGGATATAATCCTGATCTCTACTAGTTCCTGCATTAAACCCTAAAAATTAGACTTAATTGGGACATGATAGACAGCATTTAATAAGTGGCAGAGCTCATTTGTACCCACATTCAAAATCTAGTTCCTGTTGGCCACCTCCTGTCTACGAGACTTGCAAAGAGGAGTGATATACACTCCTTTTAAATCCCACTGCTCACCTCTGAGACCACCAACACTTTAAAGAGTTCTACTCCTTTTCTCTCATCTGTGTTTGTGTCTTGTCAGCTTCATTTTACAGGTATTGATTCCAATCTACACTAAATTGCCAAAGGGAGCTACAAGCCACCAAAGCACTATCCACTGAAGTGATTCCAGCTAATTAATGCACGTCATGGAAAAACATCTCTGCCAACCAGCATTGGGAGGCAGCTAAAAATGCAACGGTCAGATTTGAAGTGGGCAGCTTTGCATTCCTTCGGAAGAGCGTTCACTTCTATCAGCCACATTAAGGCTACTCCAGGGGTCAGTTCAAAACAGCCAAGAAGAGGTTCGGTTTTCCTTGCACCTTCCTGCACATTAGAGGGTTTGCTACTAGCAGGTGAACATAACACTGTGCTGACACAAGCTAATAAAAGTAAAAAAAGTAATTTTAACAATTCTGCACATAAAGGTCCTTTCCCATGGCTCAAACATCACAGACTGTGTACAAGCAAGGCCATAAGATTCATTCAGAGAGATCCTTACTCTGTAAGGCAATATACCAAATTTTATTTCAACTTGCTACAATATTTGCCTTCCAACACCATCTTCTTCGATTCCTGGCCTATATCGGCTGCTTAGTCTCATATAAGCCACCAGCTACTGGAACAGGTCCAACACAGGCTACAGCAGAGACACTATTTGCTGTTTGGGGGTTTTTGTTTGTTTTGGAGGAATATGGGATGAGGTGCTGGTGTTTTTTTTAAATACACTTCACCCAAACTCTAGTCATCATACCAACTACAGAGAAAAAAGGCACTGAGGAATACACAAGTGCAAAGTTAAGGAAAACTAGAAGTCCTTTATGCAACCTCAATACAACAAAAGCAAACTGGGAGAAAGCTAAGTCTTCCAATACCAAAATATTAGTTGAAAGGATGGTAACCTTACACTTACCTACTGTGATGATGTTTGCAGAGAGGAAATGGAAACAGTTTCCATCATGGAGTACCAGTTCTTCTCTTTGTGTCAAATCCCCCGCTACAGATTTTGGAGAAGTCAGAGCCATCTCAAGCTTTCTGAGCAGCCTAGCAACAGTGCTTGCTCCAAGTCAAACACAGTATTTCAGAACAGATATCTGCAGAAAGATTCAGTCGAGTAATAAAAGTATCTGAGAAAAATCCAGAATTTCAGGACACTGCTGGCTTACTTCGGAAGTCACTGCAAGTGCTTTCTCTGGAATTCCACATTCAGAAGACCGTCCTGGTTTAATCCTGCTGACACATATTCCATGCATTGAAGAATAGAATTTATAGTACCAGTGTGGAGGAAGAACTACTGCTGAGCTCTGTCTCTGCAGAATGGATATGATGGCCCTTCGCAGGAGCAAGGTGGTTACAAGTATTCAGTGTATCTCCCCAGGATCTCTTGCGTGTTGCAAACCTGGAGAAGGCAATTTTTTTTTAAATAGTGGAAGTTGCTTTAACTGTTTATTATACAATATTTACTACAGGAACATAACTAGATGACAAACAAGGGACTGACCTCAGCAGTTGCTTATACCCAAATAGCTCCTCACATAACAGAAGACTCTGACTCTTCCCTCACCCCAGTATTTTTTATAATCACAGAAAACTGCTTTTGCCAGCAGCAGCTTCCCCAGAAGCCAAACTATTCATGTGGAGTTTAATTTATATGTATATATACAGACATACACACACATACAGATAGATATACATATATATAATGTACACACAAACCTAATCATTGTACAACATCAGTGAATGTATCAGCCATATTCCCAAAGGGCAGCTCTGAGAACTATCTGCTGTGACACTGACTTGTTCATTCAGTGCCCTCTCCTACCCTTTAAAGCTCTTTTCTCCTCTTACTGCCTCCATACTGTATCTCTTCATCACTGTCTGAATTCTCCTTCTCTTACCCACCTCCTGCTCACTGGCTACAGAAGACTCACCTTTCCAAAACTTTCAGATGGAGACCTTCCTCAGAGAAAGAAGTCACAGGCTCACTCCAGAACAGCAATCACACAAGACAGAAACCTGGGATCCTACTTTGTGCTGGTAACTGAATCTATGGGAGTCTCCTTCAGTTTGTAATTACAAGTTGAGCTCTGAAACATTGCCCTAACATGTTTTGTTGTGAAAGCACAGATCCAGTTTGACATTATTTTAAAAGAGAGAGGGCAGTGAGGCATCACTATTAATTTACAGTGAGTAGAAACAGAGGGGGCTTGAGACATTTATAGCAAAAAATTACTAAGATGTCCCTGCTACAGCATCTGCCAGTTTGAACCTGGTTTGTACCTCTCGTCTTTGACCTCTCACTCAGCTTTTGGGAAGTAACTTCCTCTCTATGACTGCCTTTCCACCAAGCACCACTTTCTCCATTCTCTAAATCAAAAATTTGTTGAGAAGGATCACGTCAGTCAATGAAGTAATACCCATACATGGAGCCAAATGCGTAGCCACTTCATATACAGGACAGTCATGTTTAGCAATATTAACCCTGCAGAAATTCAGTATCATTAGAAGCACTTGTTTCCATACTTAAGCAGGAAATCTCAAAGGGTAGCCTGTGGCTCTGAAATAGTTTAGGGCATAGAGGGTAAAATTCATTTGGCAAAAAGCATTTATTACAAAGCACAGCTAGAGTCACCAAAACCAGAATCAGAAGCTTTAGACAGATTTCACAAACTGGCCGGATTGAAAGCAGAGGGAGGTTACCAAAGAAGCTCCCTGTCCCTGTGTCCCCAAATCTACATCCCTGTACACGCTATCATCTGTCTCTGCAATTGTATCCCTTCGTCACTGTCTGGCACATACAGAATTAAAAACAGAGAAATGCTCTGCTTTAGACTGAGCAAAACCAATCCCTACATTTCCCTGTGTTCATTTTATGCATCCCCAAATGTTTTTCCCCCCAAGTTAATGCCAAATATATATTTACATACACACACAGAGCTGACTTGCCAAGGCTCATTCTAAGCTTTTCTATCCTGTATATACTTTTCACTAGACCCTTTGAGGCACATTTGTGATTCTGACGCTATCTGAAGTCCAGCCACAGCTCTTCAGCTCATAGGATTACTTGCTCTTACACATAAGCTGTGTCTTCTACAACACCAGAAAAAAAGGTAAGCATTCATAATTCATAACATTCAAAACTTTGAGAGAACCAAAACCAGATGTTAGAAGGCATCTCAGGAGTGAAATAATCTGTGGCCACCGAAAAAGCCCACACTGCACTCAATGGCATTTCTGGAGCTACTCCACTGCATACTCAAGCAAGTACTTCTAAATTCCACAGGCACTGTCTCACAGCAGGAAAGTTATCTATCTGCTTTGGTCACCTGGGTAACTTCTCCTCCTAACCACGATTTGATAGCCACTAGCCACAAAGTGTAGTTTCTGGTACATGTGCACCAAGGATTGAACCCTGAGATTAACCCACGAAGACAGTTCATGGGATAGATGAAGCTGAGACTGAGACAAGATCCATCCATTTCCTTTTTAGAAAGTTGAGCTGGTTGGTAGTTATTTTGCCAGAATCTCTCACCTCTTTGCTTTAGGGTTTTTTTGAGAGGTCATTTCCTTTGTAGGAAGTTCAGTCACTGTGACTCATTATACACCAAAGAACATATCCATGAGAGCAAGGAAGACTTAATGTGCACAGATGTTCATGCTGGTACATACTGGCTTCACTTCAGTGAAAGCAGGTGAGCTGCAAGACTGTACATTGTATGAGGATGTGGCTCAATGAATATTTTATTGTTGAGTCATGTCAAATTCACATTCTTTACTCTTTTTTCTGATCTGAAAGTGAATCTGTTATGACTCAGCCGATCTAAGTGTCTTCTGTTTTCATGCAAGAGACTGTGACATCCCTCTCTTCCCCTCTTCTCTTAAGCATACCTGTATTGTTTTAAAAAAAAAAAAAGCCCAGTCCCTCTCCCCAAAACAGAAAGCTGAATATCCCCATAAATCCCAGGCAGCTAACAGAAAAGCACACAGTTAGTCCTTAAAAACAGAGCAGGATTTCAAATAAGCATCTCAGAACAAGATTCAGGGGTCAGACTTCCTACTAAAGTAAATGAAAGCAGCTCAGTTGGCTTTCCTGGAAAATTCGTGAAGATTGTGTGATAAAAATATCCGTTACATTTTCTGAAAACATTTCTCCTCTGTTATACTAGGAAACTGTGGCCTCTGAGAGCAGCACTGCTCACTGAGAGAAGTCACAATTGAAGCTGTTCAGATCACATGAACAAGATCTCAACTGCCTGCTCAGGTTAAGAGCCCTACCTGAGTATTGTGTGAGGGGCTGTATCGCTTAGAAAACAGGGCTGAAAACCCTAGAGGCAGGATAGATATCACTTACAGACAAAAAAAAGCTGTGTACACCATTCACAGTCCTTTAGCCATTTTTCTATCACTGGCATATTTAAAGTTTAACCCCAAAAGACCTGCTTTTGTGTTCAGGGAGGTATTGTGTGGCACCCACCAGGACTCAGACAAGCTCAGATAGCCTCGCAGAGCAGACACACTGATAATGGGGATGAAACATTAAAATCTAATTCATCACTTAAACCTGAACAGTTTGATCAGGAAGCAGATCAAACAGGAATAAAGATCAAATTGGGGGGAGGAAATAAATACTTTAAAGCATTTGAATCTGAGACTTGGGATTTGCTTTTACACTCTACTGCGGTTCACTGTGACATGCTGCTCATTTTAAAGAATGCAGCTCCATTCACTGGGCAATTCCATTGGAGATAACTTGCACGCCCAGGCATGTTACTTCACATCCAAAGCAGCTGCAAAATGAAAGAAGTCTGTTTCAGTCCTACGGAGCACGGGTGTAAGCCCACACCTTAGGGTGTATACAACATTCTTTTTCCCAAGGGACAGAGCACACAGAAGAAGCCAGCATGTGGTACGGAGCTCTCTGGCAAGCAGTTCCGTTAAAAATAAGGGGGAGCACAGAGAAGGCCAAAAAAAAAAAAGAAAAGAGGACATCAGACTATGTTTCTGGCAGCCTGATGCCTTCACCTTACACCCAGAACACAGTCATCCCACTTAAAAAGGACAACTCAGTTGTCAGCTTTTCCTCACCCACTCCTGCACATGCAGGAGAGCCCTGCGTTTTTGATGAATGATGTAACTGGATATTCCTTATGTAAGTAAGGAGACATTATTAAATCCAAATAATGTACTTCAGGCTTATATTGACTGTGTCATATGCCTTTAGCATTTACAGAACAAGACCTGAAATCTGCAACAGTTTCAATATGTAGGGGATAGATTTGTTTGTAATCCCCTTTCCTGTTTAGCCCAAGTTGCCAAAACCCTAGTTTCACAATCAGTGCTTGTTGCTACCAAGTTCCCAGACTGATCTGAAATGACAACAGAAACACAGCACCCAGCAGTCTCCTGCTTTTTAAGAACATTTGCATTTCTTATTAGCAAGGGAGAATTGGAAATCTTTATTAGAAGAGCAAAGGGAACTTATTAGGCAAAGCTCTACATCTCATCCAATAGCTTGGCTCAGAAGTACTTTGAAACCACAAGTTTCACACTATAGACCATGAAAACCAAAAAGCCTCAGAAGGAATGGGGAGAGGAAGATCTCTGGCATTTTTTGACAGTCTTATTCCAGCCATCTTTCAGCACATGTTTATTGCTATTTTCCACCACTTGTATCATTACTAAGACAAAAAGTTGCATAGCAGAAATGTACATATAACCTCAAACAATATGAAAAAGCCAGAGTAAATGAAAACCTTTCAGATGCACAGAATAGATCTGGAACACTGGTTAAACACAGGCAACTACATTTTCCAACAGAAAATGGCCAAAACTCCCAGCAAGGCAAGGTATGTGCGCACTACAGCATCTCTGATCTGCACTCTGATTTCCTTTCTCTAATCTACTCTGCGTAGCTGGAAAAGGATAAAACTTTGGCTGTGTCTGACAACTGAAAGCCAACAGGCAGGCTTCCTACCTCTGGAGAATATCGCGCACATACAGACACTAACAAACCCGAGCTAACACCACAGCTCTGGGAGAGGAGTACACAAGTCCATTCAATGGAAACTGCAGAGGCAGGACAATCTAATATTGAAGTTCTGCAAACAGAAATCAAGACTTATCTTTAACGACACCATAGCTCCCTCCTCATAACATTGTGCAAATACTCCACAAATATACACTACTTCCAAACGTTTGACTTTCCTGAAAGCTTTACACAAAGTAGAAGCCAGTCATGACAGATTTCAAAACTACAGATAACAGAAGGACATAATGGAATGACCTTCAGTGACAGGCAGAAAGGTGATGAGCAGGGAGCACGAAATACCAATTCCAAGCACCAACGGAGGATGACAGACTTTGGGAGGATCTCTTAGTACTTGGATTGCTTCAGAAATTTCACACCATGGATTTTAAATAAGTGTAGGTGCCCAGCTTACTCTGCAATTAAAAGCAGAGTACATGCTCCTTTGAACAGTTCAAATCTCATCTATTAGATGCATGGTCCTTAGGGTCACACGCTGCTTTTTAAGATTAATAATTGATCTATATTTAAGTGTCTTCTATGACAAAGAGTTGAGTTGGTGAGCACTGAATTCTCTGGTTTGCAATTCACGCTTCACTTCCAATAAATACTCCTAGAAGTGTGTTGATTATAAAAACATTGTGTGTGCACTCTAATGCCATTGTCTATAAAGATCATCTTGTGGACTTTTCTGAAAGCTCAGTCACCGTTCTGGACCTAGGGCTGGGCAAAGATTTTCATCACGATTTGCACAGCTGGCAACGCTGTTCACCACAGCAAGGACCTCGAACAGAAGCAAAAGCATGGTGGTTTCTCAGGTGGGTCTTTATTGCAGCACCCCACCATAAGACAGGATCTGAGCTGACGAAAGCGACGGCCACACGTGCGCACTGCAAACAAGAAAAACACGCTCACCCTTGGCAACTTAGAGAAGGCTGCATTTTTTTTTCTGCCAGACACTCAAACTAATTTCTTAAATTAATGAATCTCCTCCCTCATTAGCAGGAAGGGGTCTGGGAATCACTCAATCCATCCTCATTTTGTCAAATACAGGGCAGTGGCAAACACAAACACTAACTAATGGACTGGTCAGAGGGTAGCAAGTCTCTGGGGCCTAATCCAATAAATGTCAAAGTACAGCTCTGCTTTGTTCCCCACCCTACCGAGGACTTTAGTACTTTGTTAGTCAATAAATAACATTACTTCAATAACCTCGCCTCATTTGGAATCTGTCTAAACTCACAGGAGGGGAAGAAAGAAGGGGGATAGGTCACTTTATACTGTAGGAGACAAAAACCCCTACTAAGTTATTTAACAAAGGATGATCCAGAAACAAGATCCACTAAGAGGTTTCTAAGTGTAGACAAAACCTCCACAAACAAACCCCCAAATCCACACACCAGAGGCCAGCCAAGTGGGCACTACAACAACTGGTAAACCCCATCTTCACCAAGGACTCACACCAAAGCTGGCGGAGTTTATGCCCATCTTTCTGGCAGTTCCAGTCATCTGCCAACGTACCTTCAGCTCCGCTCACAGCCAGCTACCTCTGCACAATGCAGCGTGGTCACATCCTCAACACCCAATCAAGCTGAACGTTATTTCACTTTGTCCTTGCAGCAATCCCACTAAACCCCAGCACAGAACACATTCCAAACGTGGCTGATTTTCACTTTCTCCTCTGCAGGCTATATAGCTTCTTCTAGGCACCTCAAATGCACATTTCCATTGTTTCCTTAGGCTCCATTCCTTGCTCTTTTTTTTTTTTTAAAGAAATAGAACACAAATTGCATGTTTTCAGTTGCAGGCAAAGAAAACTTCCAGAAAAACTGTTCTCATCTAAGGGCACTAGGAAATCTGGAATAACAAGCTGGGGGGGACATGTTGAAGGGGAGAAGAGGCAAGGGAGGAGCTTCTTTTAAGTTATTCTATAGTAACTAGTCCTGCAAGAAGAGCTATGAAGAGACACCCTCTTAACATCAGATTCAACACAAAAAGTGGTATTGCAAGTTTCTGTGTAACGGCCTTTGGCAAACACCACCTGGAGGGGATGGGAACTACACCATTTTTGCATCACTTTCAGTCTCTCCCAGGAATGTTAGCATGTAAAGCTCCTTCACCTTCCCACCTGATTTTCCTTTTAATTTCTGAGGCAATCCAGAGCTCTCTGACAACTACAAAGATGTCAGAAGACTCTCCAGGAGTCATTCCTTAAACAGAAACAAGTGAGGCTGTGATAAAAAAATGCAGGGCCAGGTAGACAAAAATAAATCTCTCAAGTATGACATATTTCTGATTCAGATGGACCTGAAAAATCTCACTCAGCCAATGCTTTCAGGTCTGTGGATATGGGGAAACTGCACTTCTGAAGTTATTCCAGGGCTTATTTTAATATTCCTTGAAATCCAGCCTCAGATGGATAGTGAGCTCTGTAACAAAAGAGATCCCAAGGCCTGCAGGCTAGCTCCAACCAGCTAGAGCCTTAGAAGCAACATTCTTACATGGCTCTTCTCATCAAGATTCCAATGTACTTGACTGAAAGAGTGTATTTCATTGTGGCCGTTTTGCACCTGAGGAAGTTGTTCATGACATATAGCCTGAAACAGCACCTCTCCACCCAGAACCTTATCCTCTTAATTTTCTCATTTCTTAACTGGACACTTCAGGATTTTGGTTCAATTCCTATCTGAAAAATCAAATGATTTTTGAAGTGTGGACTCCAGTGACCACTGTTCCTTTGTCAGCCATCATGCCTCCTGCAGAGCAACAGAAACCAAGATTCTCAGAGCACTGCAGCCTTAGACCTGCTTGTTTTGATGTCTACGCTCAAAATCTCTATCAATAACGCAGACTTGCATGCGGTCTGCCAGACAGTAATGCACAGAAAAACAACAGGAAGGGAAGTGAGAACCTTGCCTAAGCATGTGTGAAGATTTGTCACAGCCTGCGCTTTTCCAGGTACCTATCCAATGACTTGACTGTGTACTTACGTGCGCTGAAGGCAAGCGCTCCACCCCCACAAAATGGGAGCAGATTAAACAATGAATAAAAGGTTTGGAAATTCCCGACAGATTTAGAGTCTGTGTTCTAAGCAGTAATGTGGAAGTCCAGAACTACATAATGAATTGTAGAAAATAGCGGGCTGAGATGTTCTGCAGAGTGGCCATGTACATTCAGGGGCCAGGGAGGGAGAAGGCTGGCCCTCTGGAACAGGACAGGGCTCACGTTATACAGGCCTTTTCTTCACTACCATCTGATCCTGAATGCATGTTCTATACCCACTACTCATTCCACAGACGTCATTAAGAATTATTCACAGTAAGTGATCTACAGGAAGGTTTGCAATCATTTAGCGAGGCCGGCAGTATCAACAGGAGCAGAGGTTAACTCACAAGAAAGGCCAAGACAGTGGAAGCAAGTGAAAGACATTTCAGGCTTAACACTGGAGAATAGATTTCAATAGCAAGGTCAGATTAATTTAAGCCTATCAGGGGAAGCAGCGGGTCATTTTATAGATAACTAATGCACAACTGAGATATCATGGCACATGACAAATCTGTTACAGTAAATTCAGATGACCCTTGGTAACTGAGACACTGTCTTCAAAGAAAAGCGCCTTCAGCCTCATCCTATTACCCACTCCAATTTGTTTATGCAGTCATTTTCTCAGCTCTGGACAAACCAACAGGACTAAGGGGAACAAATTCCAGTGATATTCACAAATAAGTTGACCCCTTTGAATTATATTGAGGAACTGAGTGCTCTGTACATTTCATTTTAAAACCAAAGTAAGGTGGTTGTGCTCTGAAACTGAATCCAGAACCTCAGAAGAGCAGTACACTCTCTCATTCCTAACCAAGAGTCAAGATGCCTTTACAGAAGTATGTCAGCCTTTCACCTCTACAGCTTTTTTGCAATATGTGAATGTAATCAAGCTCTTAGAGTGGTGGGCTTCCTGCAGCAACATTCACTCAGATGCTCTCAGACAATTTAGGGTAAGTGTGGAGTAGCTTTGAATTCAGCATAAATTACAGAACTCCCACATAAGGAGGAAAGAAAAAAGGCTTTTCAGATAAGGTAAAAGGAGCTTGGCCATAGACTAGAAAGTTATCATTTTGCAAAGCCAGAACAAAAACCAACCAAAAGCAAGGAAAGACTGAAAATTTTGCAGTGGTCTCTAGGGCATGAACTTAAAAGGTTTCACACAAATTTACAGGCAAGACATCCCATTGAGAAGTCTCATTTACTTACCAAACAACAGGGCATGAGTTAAACATGTATATGCGGCCCTAGAAGACTTGTGCTTCTATGAGATGAGAACCTTCATGAGTTGCACAGACAGAGAAAAAATTAACTTTCCAAAACTAACGTGAGGATTAGACAAATTAGACTAACAAAAGTTACTCAGATTAAAGTTCTCCTGGCTTTAGACAGAAAGCCCTACCTTAGGCAGGTAACCAGAATGATAGATTCTTTGGGCTGAGAAGGATCAAAACAGAATGCATTACAGGAGCTGATCTTCCCCACATTGGCCTTAAATCCAGGAGTCAGCAAACCCTTAGTGTTTCGAGGTTCAGTTATAGAGCCTTAGATTACACAAGCCCATATGACAGAAGTAGATGTGGTGAAATATTTTGCTTTTTAAATTAAAAAAGCCAACTGTTAACTGGTCTGCCACATCAAATGTATCTATACTGGGTCATCATCTCTAGTCTATACATAATGAATCCTCAGTGCCCAGAAGCAGACAGTCTAAACAAGTGGTTCACCTACTGAAGAACTCAAGGAGATTCAGCTGTTCTTCACACACTGGTATGAGGTCATTAGAACGCAGTAACTATGACACAATGCAGTCTTGCCCATGTTTAGATAACTAGCACATTTCATCAGTAGTCACTGACCTTCTCTCACAACCTCTGTCCTTCATTTGGACTAAACAGTTCCTTCATATTTAATCTTACTAGGCAAAAGAGAATTCTCCCCAGCTAAAGGTTTTTCCTCCCTCAGTACAAGCAGAATAAGTTCTCTTAATAGACAAAACTTTGACCACTTTCTTTTGAACAATCAAGAAACAACTAAACTTTGCACTAGATTCTGAGGATGGCATCAACTTTGTACTTCAAACTTAGTGCAGCCAGCAATGACTCTTACTCCACTTCTATTTCATTTTTAAAAGTTGAATCTACCTCTACCATGAAACAAAACACGAAGCTAGAAATCATCACTGTTTGGATTTGGGGTATGTTTAATACCTACACCAAATGCCCAAGGCATTTGAAGCATACACAGCACCAGCAGTTTGGCCACCCTTATTTGCCATATCTCTGCCATCATAACCCACATTTTTATGCCAGGAAAGAACTGAGAATTCCTCTCCACAGCCTAAAACAATGACAAAAAAGAGCCAAACAACACATACCCTTTCAAATGGTCATGTGTGTCTCCCCTTCCATTAACTGTTCAGTCACAGAGTCAGGCAAGCTATACTACTTAACTGGTATTTTATTTAAATATCCAAAGTTTATTCTACATTCAACTTCTCTTATCCAAGTCAGTTTTCATTTTAGCTTAGTACACTGGTGAAAGCTGAAGGCTCAGGTTATCATTCCAGAACGAATACGCTCCCATCGTGCTGAAAGTTGTCCAGTTAAGAAAAGTCTAAACCTAAAAATCACAAATGCTGTTTGCTTCGTCCCTACAAGCTGAGAGAATCTAAAAATCTTAGGACTAGCCAAATTCCATTTCGTGAACAAGAGGAAGCATGACCAAAACAAACCAAGCATTAGACATCATGCTCTTTCCATTCTCTTCCTTAAAAAAGGCAAAAGCTAAAGTGGTAGCAAACTCTGATGCTACCATAAAGGTGTATATATAGTTCTGCAGTAGCATATTATTAAGTTTGTTGCTAGCTTTTAAGAGCAAGCAAAAGTGTTAGAAGTACACCAAAATGACTCCTGAAAGAGAAATACACCAAGATGACTCCCGAGAGAGAAAGAAGCAAATTAAAATAAACCAAACCCAAACCCCACACACCTTTGTCTCTTCTCTCTGGACAGGGCAGATAAGCTGTCCTAGCTTCTTGGCACCAGCATCGGAACCTTCATCAGTGTGACAAAAAAAGGGGGGAGAGGGAACTGCAAAGTCTGAGATGAAGGCTCCGCCCCTGCGCTTTACATGTTAAGGGCTCTCAGCTCACTGATCACAAAGCAGCTCTTACAGTCCTTATTCAAACAGTTCAGCTCCAGGGTAACAAGTTCAAAGTGGGAGGAGGCAAAAGGAATCAGAGGGCGGTAACAATCCTGAGCAGACGTTTCATTCCTTTTCCATCTGCAGAACCTGTTCTTCAGGTTGGAAACTGAAACATCTGCCTATTGCCCTGTTTGAAAGCTGCACTGCAAACCTCTTCTATACTAACAGGTCTGCAGAGGTAAAAACCATATTTAATAATGCCCAGACAAGCATCATGTGGGAGGAAAAGTTAATCATTACTGTGCACCAAGTTTGTTTTACATTTTGGACTTCCTTATGTTGACGTCACTGAAGCAATTCACCCCCTTATCAGGTCTGTTATAGGGAAAAGCACGCAATAGAAATAAAGTCTGCACAGAAATTTGTCTTGGAGAAGTGTAAAACAGCAGCCAAATCTTAAAAGATCTGGCATTTTTCTGCAGTTGCCAATATCAATCAGAATACCAAGTAGAAGAAACAGATTTTTCTTGCAGATCAATTGATAACCCAACACTGCATGGGCAGAAAGGCCTGCTCCAGGAGACAGAACACTGAATTCAGAGTGCTGCCAACTCAGTTTGTAGATGTCATATCACCTTTGTTTCACAGTTTATTCCATCATCTAAAAAGAGATAACGACATCGACTTATTACGTATTTTAGTGACAAAAAAGAAGCGCTTCTAACAGTGATGCTATGTCTATACCAATGCAATTTCTCACGTGAAACACAGCAGCTGCCTAAACAATTCAGTGCTGGAAATAAGAAATGAAGGATGTGCTTCATTACTACAACAATTAGGTGCAACACGAGCGGTGGAAAGAGTTCTGTCCCTCTCCTACTTGAGACTCTCAGACAACTCTTCTTCTTTTGAGAGGAGAACATACATTTATTAATGTACTCAACAGAACCCCCACCCTTCCAAATATCATAAACCAACTTAACTTTTAGAATATCACAAAATCCATTTAATTATTCAAGAATGGTCACATACAGAGAAGTTAAACACATTTTAACACTTGTGGGAACAGAGTCTTGCAGCCTGGAACCCCAGGTAATAAGGAACACTTACTGTATGAATTCAAAAACATCAGTAAATCATTAACAAGTTGAACCCATAAAACTTTGATGCAAAGAACAGACAACACACACAAAACTGAAGCAGTTACCATACAGCACTGAAAATAGCTTACAACTTGGATTTTCAGCTGTTATTATAGTCAGTTTGACTTTTCTACCTCGAGAAGTAGGAATAGATCCTATTACACAAACTTCTACTGGACCATATGAGTTTGTTACCTCACTCTTCTTGTAGTTTTTGGATATACTTTGTGCTGTTAAAAACTCTACTAAAAAGAAAGAGTAGTATTTGCCACACAGTCTTCCCTAAATAACAAGCTTTTAAGGAATGAAAAATCTCACCTTCAGAAGCCTAAACTTATCTTCAGCTTGACAAATGGTTTCCAATCTAACAGTGAAGTGCTCATTAGCCAACATCTCAGCTTTGCCAAAAATGTCCCTTGAGCTCTTCTTAGGTTTCTTGACCTATAAAACAAGAAAACTGTATTTACTCACTGCAATAAAATAGCAACAAACGTTTACCCTGCACTCAGTAAAACATGTATCTCACACAGAGCACAAATACGAAATTGTACCTAGCCCTCTAATCAACTTCTCTTCAAAACCAAGCAGGTACCACCCTAACCGAGGTTAGTAGCTCTAATAAAACATACAGGACTATGAGGTCAATCGGAATCCTGAACAAAACGATCCAAAGGTTGGTCAATTTGCTTTCATTTCACATTTTTAAACAATGCCACAATTTAGGGTAGCAGCTTCAAGTTTACTAACCTGAGGCATACCAAATCACCATGATACATTAAGATTTAAGTGGAAAGTACACACTGGATGTGAAAGTTTCACATTCCACAGCCCATTTCTCACCGCGTATTTTCTTATGCAGGTGCTCCCCCTACTGATTTACTAGATAAAATGTTCTGGTTTTCTGCAGTTGCATCGGTTTTAGAGCTGCAGACTGAACAAACCGCTATTTCATTTACGTTATACACCCTTTCATACATTAGCAAATAATAATTTCAATTGCACCTGAAGCAAGGAGGAAGGGGATAGGAATGCGTTACTTCACTGTAAGATTCATGACAGCTTTACGTATAACTTACAACCTCTGGTAGGGTTACATTAGAACTTTTATGCCACAAGCTGCGTTGCTACTAACAGACTACTGAAAAAAGTAGTACAAATATCCAGTTTACTTGTGTTCATCAGCAGGTAGCCTTTCTTTCTGCTTCTCAGCATTGAGAAGAAAGAAAAAGTACAAGCTCCAATTCCCTCACATGACTTTCAAGGGAGTTACTGCAGCACTAGTCTGTAAACTCTCCAGGGAAACATCTACTTTAACCTAAGTGAAAGCAGCTTTGTCAAATAAATCAATTACATTGAAGAACTTTTTAACTTCCCTTTCACTTAAGCACATTGCAAAACTGAATTTATAGTTACAAGACATTAAAATCTTTTAAGAAAAAAAATACACTTTGAGAAAAAAATGAATGTATCAGACTTCAAGATGCATATGGACAGTGAAATTTTCAGTGCTAGTACCTTTGTTTAAAAGGCTATTGTTTGTAGAGTGCATACAAAAAAATGTGTATATATAAAAATTTATTTTTTTTTAAGACTAGTTAGACCTGCAGCAGGCTCACAGCAGCTGCTGGGATTCCGGCTGTCTCCATCAAGAGGTCAGTAAGTCTTGATGACAACAAAGTCACTAGACAAGAATCCAGGCTCAACTCCCTAGATAAAGTAGCAACTGGACACAACATCAAGAGCAATTTATCCAGAACACTGTTGACTAAGGTCTCAACGCTTGTGCTCGCTCGTTTTTCCCTGTCCAAATCCCACCTTTTACCAGCGAATCAAGCCCATAGGGAAGCCACCCAGCTGAGGACTGGGCAGACTGATGCTGAGGGACCAGCAGCTTCGCTGGACAGGCTGGATCCCTCCAGCCCACACAGGGGCCCTCCCAGCTGGGGCACCGGGGGGCTGCCACACCGCAGGCCGCCTTGCCGGCAGTCCCTGCACCCTGCACAGCAGAGTAACTTTTAAATAACAGCGGCTACCGGGGAGCCCGGGCTCCCGCCTTCGCCTGGCCCATGCATTTACCTCAGCCAGACGAGGCCCGGCTTTCTGGGCCGCCGCCTCTTCCCGCCTCACAGGGCGGAGGCGACGAGCCCGGGCTAGAGAGGGCCTGGGGAAGGCAGCCGGGGCTGGGGAGCCACCGAGCCCGGGCGCTGCCCAGGTCTCCATCCTGCTGGGCCCGAAAGGAAGCCTCGCCAGAAGGCAGGCGCCCGCCCCGCGATGCGTGAGGGGAAGCCCGCCTAGAGCCGCAGGCAGGGCGCGGCTCCGCCCCCTTATGACGCCGCTCCGCAGCCGCCCGCCCTCCGCCGTGATGACGCAACATCCTTGCGCCCGCCGGCGCGGCTCTGACGTCACATCCGCCCCGCCCGCCATGGCGGCGGGAGATCGG
>VZZY01022720.1:1520-23818 GCA_013400335.1 Eurystomus gularis
TTCTTGAGCCAACAAAGATGTAAAAGTAAGATACAATTAGAATGCAGAAATCATTGTTTTTCATCTACAGCAAAACAGGTCTTCCAGGTTTTACAGACTAGCACTAAATATCTGGCCTTCTGTCATCCGAGATATGACAATTTCAACTACATACATTGAAATTTGAATTAAAAAATGTTTTTCAGGATGCTGCAGACTTCAAACTGTAACCTCACGTAAAGGAACCTTTGCTACACTCACAAAACACGATGCTATAAAATGGTGCCTTAGGGAATGATAAAGAGGTTATATATATACATATTTATATATATATGAAGAGATATAAATATGTATGATTATAGATGTATTATATAAAGTTTATTATATACATTATAAAGATTATACCACATATTTTAGCATATTTAGATCTGTTTATGCTAGAATCAAAGCTTGTCTTAGGAGTATTTTGTTAAAACCAAACCTTCTCTGGAGTAAATAATGCAAGCTCTTGTATCTGAATATGTAAAATCCCCCTGAGTACAGTGATGCTATCAATATTCCTATCAGTTTCCAAGTAAACTCTATTTGCCCAAACATTTATGGGGACCAGCAATGATGAAAAGCCCATTAAAAATCCTTTGATCATCCCTGTAAGCAGAGTTTAAAACCATGCCTTACCTACATTTTCAACAATATCTGACATATTTTTAATTTTCTTTCTCTTGATGAACTACATCAAGCATTTAGATTTGTTCAGCTGTTTATACTCCACAAGCATGCTAATCACACAAGTGATAAATGCAATCACTTGGGAACTTTGCATTTCTAATTGACTCTCAATAACTCTTACAATTATAAACATTAGGTCATAGTCCCAGAGTCTCTCTTTAAGGAGGCAATATATTCTGGAACACCATTTTCCTTGTGTGGTCCGAGCTCTAAAACACCACTGGCAAGATGTCAGGGAAAACGCAAGCAATTTAGGTTTTAATCCCACAGTAAATATCACTTTGTTCCTCCAAACAGATCGCTGTTAAGGCTTTGCGGGCACTTAATGTAACCTCCTACCCATATCTTCCCCACCCAGTGAGTTTTAACGCCAGCTGATGGGAGACACTGATATTAGCAAGAGCTGGCTCCTATTAGCAGGCAGAGATAGGATTTTGACTTCTTGCTTGAGAAATAAAAAATCACGTTCTCAGTGAGATGCACCCAGCCGCTGCTGTGCACCCTTGCTGCCAGCCCACAGCACCTTCCCATGGGAAACGTGCAGAAGGATGTCAGGACGACGAGTGGGCTCTGCACTCCCAGACCAGAGGTTGTATTTAGGGAGGCTCAGGACAGCTTTCCTCAGACTGCAAGTTACTGTGTTCAGTGTCCTTCTTCTAGGATTTACAGCTCCTCCAGCTTCCCCTGAATACGAAATACCAGTAGTGTCCCCAGGGCACATGTGGTGCTTCCTTTATTTCACCAGTGCTGTATAACAGAAATTAAAAATACTGGCCCAGTTTGGGAGAAAAAGAAACAACCCAATAAATGAACAAATGTCATATGAGTGTCTAAAAATCTTTACCATAGACTAGGTTGTGAGATTGGTAGACAACAGTCTATATTCTTCAGTGTGCATTGAGATCACATTCAGGACAACCAGAGCAGACATCCTAAAACCAGCTAAAATGACAACTCTTTCCTTACTTTGTCTTTTCTTAAAAATTACAGCAAGCTTAGAGTTGTCATACCTTAAAATACTGTTTTACATTTCCCTATAACCCAGGTATAAATTACAGATATCAGGGATTGTCAGATTCTACAAAGTGCTTCCCAGCCTCAATTTGATGTTCGGATTTTCATTTCAGTTGATAGATATGAGAGATCGTATATTGCCTGAGAAAACCTTTCTTCTGATACCTCTCAAGAGATTAGAGCTAATTTGTCTTCCAATTTCTCCCATAATATTTGGTCATTTCAGACTTTTCCAAGAAAGTTAATGTTTCTTGAGGTCTCCACCCATTTTTTGCTAAATTGTACCCCCTCTGGAGATCCCAGCCAAAATAACAGCATGAGATACAGCTATTGGCTTTAGCATAGGAACTGTATTTCCATGTCCTGAGCTAAAGACAGCAACCGCTTTAGCTTTTAACAAGTAATTACAGTAAGGAATACTTGGCTTATTTCTAGCTTTCTTTGGTGCTGCAGAAAAATACATATTCATGTTCCTCTCAGTATTGGGAAACAGAATGAAAATTTTTCAAAAAGGCAAACCTGGAGGATGGGATAGCATACAACAGTGGGAAGTGTTTCCAGCCATCTGATCCATCTGAAAAGGCGGCCTGGCTCCTCGGTGGCACTGAGAGGGGTCAGCTGCTGCTGGCTCATGTCCCCACAAGCTCCAGGTGCAGTCCCTGTCAAAACTCGGGGAGTTTACGCATGGGATTTGGCTTAGCTCAGCATTGCATTTGGAACACGTTGACCCACAGCAAGTAGCTTCATCATGTCAGTATCCTAGTTTTTTGGAAAAATAAGTATGCAAACAAAAATGACCCATGAGCTAAAGTTCGTTAGTTTACTTTTCTGTAAAATATTTCATCTAGCTTGTTTTACCTCCGTAGGCTGGTCTAAGGACACAGAGTATTACATTTCACAACGATTTCATCAGGGTCTGGAAAAAATAATTGGTATTGTTTACTTGTATTTTTTCTACTTTGTTTGTTTTATATGTGAAGTTACAGGATTTTAGGCACGTGCCTAAACCAAGCACCCATGAGATTGCATTACTCTAAACTTATCTTCCAGTACCCCTGAACCCTCCCGCAGTTAGTCAGAAACTTGTGTGGTGGTTGTGTCCAAAGAGTTTTTCGTGACTGTATCTAGCACTAAATGTGTCAGTAACTCTCAAGTATTTGGCAAGCCTGGGCTTCTTCACAATAAGTGATCAGAATGCCTTTGGAGATGGTCTGCCGCCCTGACTCATGATTGAGCTGTCCTTCACTCATGTCCCAAGGACTTCCAAAATAATAAAAAGGGCAGAATCTGCCCCCAGACCTCTGGTATTTGTGGTAATGACCCTTAAATACAGAAGGTCAGGAGAAAACAGCTCTAAATGTTGGGTTGGAAGTTAAGTGGATGTCTGGGACATGTTTGCCTTGACTTTGTGCTGTAATTCCTCATTCCATAGTAAGGTCCTACTCACAGTAAAAATCATCTAGATTGAGCAATTTCTACACATAGCAGGAAGTACATCCATAGCCTCTCTCTTTCTGGCCACTGAGTCATTTCAAACTTGGTCTAAATGATTTTTTCAAAGACCCGTCTGTTCCTCTTGGCTGAGAAATACATAGAAGTTCCACAAAGCAGAGAGCTCATTCTAATAATGCTAATGATCCTGTTTCAGATCCCTGTTTACAGTAGCATAAAAAGAATGTATTTTTTATTCATGTGGCCTTAAGCAAACCCGGGGTCTGACCTTGCAGCCTCTGGAACACAGTCACGTCTGTTGGGGAGATAATATCATTCATGTCGCTCCTGTATCAGCTTTCTGCTGGCATTGGTTCAGTTCTTCTCATAAGCAACAATCTCCCTTTTCTCAGCCCTCAGCTCATTTGCAGCTTTTATTGGTGCAACTGCTGCTTTCTCAGTTATTCCAACTTTAAGGGTCACTGGAGAGTTAACCTCCAGGTCAAGTCTTTGCTCTGTTACTATTCGGTAACAAGCATCTGTGAAAGTCACCTAAACAAGACAACCCACCTCTTCACTCTCCTAAAGAAAGAAAACAAAGCCAAAATATCCCAGCCTGTATACCATCCACCTCTGGACTGGATTTTAGCAGGCAGCACGCATATGGAAAGTTCTCTTTTATACGTGTCTTGAGACATCTGATCCCAAAACTGCCACTTGGAACAACTTCATAAAGAGCAAATGTTCTGTACTTTGAACAACACCATGGGCTATTCACTAAAATTGTATCCCTGGAGATACTGTATGGTTGATACTCAGATATGTGGATCAGGTACAGAGAAAAGCATACTCAAACACTTCACCCTCAAAAGTGACTACAATAAAATACTGTTAACTAATTTAAAATAAATTCTTCCAATAATTCATGCACATTCATGATATCGAGGCTTTAACTCCAGTTCAGCTTTTAAATAATTCTGTAAAAGAGACTTATCATGATTTAGGTCCATGAAAGAGACTCTGACATTTAAAAAGACCCCACATTATCCCACTAGGATTCAGAAGGAAAAGTCAACATTCAGAGCTGGACAAAGCATGCTCTACTCTACGCATGTACTAGTAAGCTCCTTGGGAAGACCTTCAATTTAAACACAGTTCTGTTTTATAGCAAACATTTTCTATATTTCCTTGTTTTGTTTGTTTCCAGGGATATTTGTTCCATGTTAACAATGACAAGGGAGACATTCATAGAGACACAGCACCATCACAGGATGTTAAGTACAGCTATGGAAGTCATTCAGACAACAGATAAGATTTCCCACGTTCACCACTTTCAGTAACAAAGCTAAAAGCCCAGCCAAAACACCAGAGAGGAAGGAGCGCCCGATTCTAAGGCACCAGGCCACGACTTGTGAGACTGAGGATTTCCAGCCTGCAGAAGCTGTCAGCGGTAAAACCCCAGGCATAAGTGTGAGTGCGATGGGCAGGGTGGTGTCCCTAACAGCTCACTTATGCCGACCCCAAACACCTTCAGGCTGGAGTAGGCATGACCATAGCCTGGGCACTGCTGGTTTGTTAGACATGAGGGTGGCACTAGCACTTCCCACATGAACGAGGATACACTGGCTCAGCTTAGCCAGTGAGACAGTTGGTTACATGACATACAAAAGGAAGAAAATTACTCTGCAAGCAGTTTTGCAAGCTAGTAAAAGCATCTGTGCTATGCAGCAGAGGTAAGACAACTTCGCCAAGTTAAGTGCTTACATACAGATACCTGCAAGACCTCGTCACCATGTTCAGACTTGCCAGTGCAAATTAGTCCCAAATCCAGAAGCTGAATTTCTCATCAATATGGCCCTACACCTAACAAGACCCATGTCTTAAAGCTTGGTACTCAACATCATGCAAATAGCTATATAACTTCTAAACTAGGACTGGCTTGCACCATTCCAACAAGGATGTTGCTTCCTTCCATCTCTAAACCACTTCCCTCTTGCCATCACATGGGCTGTCCCTGTTTCTGAAATCCTTGTCCCAAGTGTGACCCTCATCCTTGCAAGTTAACAACCAGAACTGTGCAGACTGTTCCAGCTGAGGTCTTGCCAAGGGTTTGCACAGTAGTATCAAAATTTTCTCACCACTACTGACACCACTACTACTCACCACTTCACAGCATACACTGTGACACCACACTTGCCTTTTTCATTTCCAGTTCCTGGTTGTGTCATAACCAGACCTTTCCTCCTGTGCCTTGGCCATCTCGCGAGCCTCACACTTCCAGCATAATCTCCTGAGAGAGACAATTTCCCCAATACTCCCTCAGGGCCAGATAAATTTGTTTTACCTACAACAAGCTGCCTTTTAAAATGATACATAGAACAGCAAAGGGTTTAGGTAATCCCTATTGGGGATCAATTCCTGCCAAGTTTTGACCACTATTTATTTTCTCTCATTTCCAAACATCTAAGTACCAGAGGTGATGATCCACCAAGCAAGAGTGTTAGAAAAGCACAAACATTCCAACGATTGCATATATTCCACTAAGAGGAGAAAGTCTAACCAGAGTGACAGACAGAAAATGCAGTTTTCTCCCTCAAGATGCACACCCCTTGGCTCTTCTCAGATGACTGAACAAGTGGTATTTCAGAGCACCTCCTCGCAGTTCTGCATGTCCCATGGGAAACCCTGCCTCAGTTTCTCTCTGAATTCTAGCAAAACACAATTACAATACATCATTTTTCCCTTATTTATTCAAGTTAATGGGCTTTTTACTCTTTGCTACTGTGGCAGATTGGGGGTTTCTGGGATGCTCATCCTGAATCTTGGTATTTCCAACTCTGCACGCCCCAGAATGAAAATGATTCATGACTGAATTTCTATTCCAAATTGCTGCATCTTTACATTTGTGATCAGATCCATGTCTCTAGTTTCCTCTCAGATGCATCACACGGCACCATGTCACCCAGCGTAGTATGAGGACTGTGGGGGGGGTCAGTGTAATCCTGCTGTGTCCTGGTGCTGGCAGGAGCTTCTCCGTTCTGGGCAGATCCAATTCCTGCTTTGGCAGACTTACACACTCTCCCCAGTCTCCTGATAAGGCTGAAGTGTTTTCCATCTCTCTGCTTACTTGCATCACTGTTAACAAAGCTAAAATATTTGCAAGGAAATAAAAACCAAAAACTTTGAGGAAACTTTACAGCTATCTGTACAGAACTACATGAATTGAAGTCACACATCTAGAATGGAAAAAAATGAGGCCCTGTAATGAAAACCACTGCTGAAACTCTTGGATAATTAACAAGGGAAAAGAGAGAGTATGTTCTGTCATGGCATTTGGGAGCAGCATACATAACCTTAAAATGAAGCATCTTTTCTTTTCCCTGCAGTTCAGGGATGCTGATAGGCACAGGAGAATTCAGACAACTGGGAGAGCAATCTGAGGGTGAGGGAATACAGGGCATCATCCTGTTTGGTGCACAAGTCCTCAGATGATATGTAGTCATCTGACTCCTACCAGAATTGATGGAGTGAAGCGTCCAAATGGTTTGGTGATCCGCCCTTTAGGACATTAGAGGGCTGAGAATAAACTTACACTGATTTTGACCATACAGGGCTATAAATACAAAGTCCTGCTTATAGCTACTAGTGAAGATACACCAGTCCATTGCAGACACGAAAACCTGCACATCGTTTATTTATTTATTTACAAGCAGCCCAGAACTGCTGGCTATCCATATAAATAGCTGGGTTTTGTTGGGATTTTTTTGCTGGTTTTTGATTCTGTATTACCCATGAAAAGAACTTTAAAAAATGTGGTGAGACAGAAAAGTGCTAAAGAAACAGAACCTAATTGCTTATATGCAACAACTGCTGAGTTAGATGATTCCTAGTAAAACACAATCAAATCACTTCATCCTGGAGGTAGCTGGGAGATATTTCACAAAAGCTGAATTCCAAGGGCTGAATCTTATTTTTACCATCACTTAAAGCAGCATAAACCAAGGAAAGCTCAGTAATAGCCAGTGGAGGTATGTCCAGTTTGCACTGGTGCTGCAAAACAGGTTTTGACCCTAGCTAACTTTTTTGTTCACAGGCACCAGAGAACAACATGAGATATTCTTGCTGTCTTGGATGAAACAGTAATTTATGTAGCATTTTTTGATGTGTATATGCTGTCATATCTCAACCTAAATTTCTTCCATGCTCTGCCATTACAGACAGCTAAGACATTGCCAGAACCTTCCTAACTTCAACAGCTGAGAATCTAAGTTTATAAATAATTTCCTTTTGTTATGGTTTTCAAGAAAAATTAAGGGCTCTACGGGTAATCCTCCACCGAAACACTGACTTTACAAAGGGAATGATGATCATCCAGCTTAGCCTGTGAACCACCTTACAACATTTAACAGGAAAGTGTGTTGTGGAAAATTTACTTTCTAAAAGGAAATAAAAATTTTAAAAGACTTTGTAAACAGAAGTATAAAGGCTTACTATAAACAATGCAAACAAGAAGCAGTAGGTGTCTGTGTCTCTCAAAGTCCTTTAAAGATAGTGCATTTAGTCTAAGTAGGCAAAAATAAGCTGCCATGGTCTACATGTCTTATTATATTTACAGATGCTGCTGAATAATAATAAAAAATCTTAAATTTACTTGTAAAACTCATGCTTCAGTAAGAAAGGGTGCCAAAAATTATTTTTTAAAAAATATACTGTTTATTAAACATAAAGGTATCATGAAAGGTTTCAGGGAGACTTCTGAATGGGGAATGTCTTCCTGTTATGAGGTAAAAGATGGGAAAGTGTCTTGAGAGACAAACAACTTCATTTTGTCTCCAGTAACACAGAAAAATTTGGAATTTAAAGTCTGTAGTTTAGCCATTTTAATATAAAAACTATTTATAACAGAAGCTAATGTCTGCTTATGTATTTATAAAGAACCTGTTCCTCCAAAGAAGCCTGACTCATAAAAAAGCTTTTTTCATTCTGTATAAATGGGCTTAGGAGCTACACTTTTCCTATTAAAAAAAAAAAAAGAGTAAAGTAGATTTTCATTCAGGGATTGATATTCAGCTGCAGAAAAACCATTTGACACTTGACTTCCTCTCCAATTTTTGGAAGCCTCTGCTTCTCCATGCTATTATCACCATGCAGCTTTGGATGAGGTAAGAATTCATAGGCCACGTCTTTCACACAGCAGCCCCATCTAGCTAATAGGGCAATTAGGAACGGTAGCATTTGATTAGGACAATTTTTGAAACTCATGTTCTCAAGCTTTTCCTACAAATACCAATAATGTGCCTTGCGAGTGAGACATTACACAGACCTCTCTGGTTCTATGAAGCTGCCTTGCAGCTTTCTTCCACATGCATCCCATTGTAGCAGGCAGGATATTGAATCTTTTGAAACAGTAAAATCTTCTCACAACTGAGACTAGATTTCAGTAATAAACACTTGCTGTAATTTTTAATCCTCTGGGCCATTGTATTTCCAAGAAGCAAGGTCACGATGGCATTTAATAAAAGGATTGCTGTATTTGTTTGGTTCTTTCTTCCAAAAAAGAAGCCCTACAGAGCAAAGGAACAAATAGGACAACATGGAATACAGCCAGGGTATTTAGCTTTAATACACAATTAAGAGGAATCTGACATAGGAAAGTTTCCTCTCTATTTCCATCCTGAAGACATATTTGTCCTGCATTAAATCTTTGTCAAGTCCTTAAAGAGACTTTCTTGGAACAATTTTCTTTTCATTGGAGCAACTTATAACTGTTATGGCTGTAAGGTCAAGGAAAATGTTTTAAGTATCTTTTTCCTGGTACTTAAAATTATCCAGCAGTCCATATTGCAAACAAGGATGTGTAAATAAATATATGTGTACATGTTAACCATTCGTGCTCCCGGCTACTTGTTTTCTGCTGCTCTTTTCACTCCACCACAGCTATTTTCACTGGAGATGTTCCAGTGATGTACCATTAGCTTACTCCCACTGTGGAAATACTCTGGATATTTTTGCAACATAAGAAAACATCACAAAAATCTAATTTGTCTCTCAGTGGATATGAAAAAATATACTTTAAAAAAACAAGCATTTTTTTCATCTTATCTCAAACAGTAGCATTTTGTTGAACTGAAATGACAGCAAATCACGGTAAGTAAATGAAGTCCAGCAAGTTATTTGAAGATTAGATTTACGTTAACCTTTTTTGCTATAATGGGAACACTACATCTTCAGCATAAGCTATCAGGTTCTTTTTTCTGTGAGGCATAAATTAAGCTTTTTCCTCCATTTGGTAGCTGGAGAAGCAGCTAATACTGACATCCCGTGGTAAATCCTGCCGGTTAACTGAAGGAAGAATTTGGCATGATATGGCTTCTTGGGGAGCACAGAAATTTAGCCCAGGATCTAGAACTAAACTCAGCTCCTGGCAAGTCCATCCTAAGGTTAAATAACATTGATTACCAGGACTGCAGTGCTTCCACTGATGTACATCTGGAGGGGCACCTTCAAGGACCCTTCCAGGCATGCTCAGTAAAACCTCAACTCAAAATATGGGTCAGTGCAAGGACAACAAATAGCACAAACAAGACTCTGGCCAGTGAACTGGGCTTGGAAAGCCAAGCAGAGAGCTCACTTCATTGGTAA
Source organism: Eurystomus gularis (assembly GCA_013400335.1). Taxonomy (NCBI): domain Eukaryota; kingdom Metazoa; phylum Chordata; class Aves; order Coraciiformes; family Coraciidae; genus Eurystomus; species Eurystomus gularis. The sequence continues at coordinate 11,316 of VZZY01022720.1, forward strand.
GATGCATTCAATCTGCTTTAACAACTTTTTGCATTCTTTTTTTCATTGGAATGCTGAGAAGATTATGAAGAAGAATTCCTAAACTGACGCACTTTGGTATAGGTCCAAGGAAGCCAGCAGGATTGTGGAAATGCAACCTCCTGCAAATCATTCCATCTTTAAAGCCCATGCAGAGGACCAAAAAAGCCATCCTTTAGCCCAGGGGAGCTTCTGAGAATAGTCAAGAAAGGATCAGTCCTGCAAACACATTCATGCATGACAAGTAGTTTTCTTGAGCTCCTGTGCCGCACAGAGAAATTCCTGCAGGAAAAGGAACTAATGTAAGATCAGATACAAGAAGGAAGTTTGAATGCACTCTGAATCTATTCCAAACTCAGAGGAGATGCCAGGAATGTAGATCTGTCTTTATAAGACTTCTGTGGGTAAGCTCTTTACTGAGGTTATATCACAGTGAAGTCTTCATTTCTCTTGGATAAGCATTTAAACTAACAGGACATAGGACATGTTAACTTGGCATGAAGGATAACTGTTTCTTTTTCGCCCCATTGACTGTGTACAGAGAAAGCAGACTGAGCTGGGGGCTCCTGAAGCAGACTCTTAGTAGAAAGGTCTCAAAATTGGGAAGTGTCAGGTTGTCCATGTTTCCCTTCCTCATCCCTAATTTATTGGGTTTTGTCTGGAAGAAAGAAATGTGGGGAACTGAAGGATGACAGTGGGAAGGGAAATATACTCAGAGTAACTTATAATATATTCTGTTTTGCTAATAGACAAGCTAGAAGGCAAGCAGGACAATGTAGAATAAAAACATATACCACATTCTCCCTTTTAAATCAGATTCCATTTTGTGTTTCTTCATTTTAAAATCAGAAAATTTTGAAACGATATTTTTTCCATGAAGATTCCAAAAGAGAAAACAATGACCCACCAACTGCATTCTGGGTATGCATTTGTAGCCTCCAGGGAGAAGGAAGTCCAGTACAGAAGCCATACACTTTCTTCAGGAAAAACAAAACAAACCAAATGGGCTTTTAAAATCCAAATATACCTCAACCTTTCTACATCTGCCTAAGCAAATCCCTACTTTTCGTAGAAGCAGCATGTTAAGTAGTATCTCAAGAAGCCAGTATCTGAGGCACCACAAGAGTCAGTCTGAGGCATCACTTACCCATAGACTGCCTGGACCATCATGCAGACCAACAGCCCAGCCACAGCTGAGTTCATTACGCTACTTATTTCCGAGCAGCGGACAGAGATCACACCAGGCTGCCAGAATGCCTGTCTGCCACTGCTTCTTGCTTCTGCCCTAGGAAGCTGCAGTTAAAAGCATGTATGCCCAGGAGGATCGAGCATTTACCAAACAATAGCTCTAGTGACCCCTGGTCCCACAAACCTTTCTCTCACTCTCCGCTTCTCAACCACTAAGATCTACCAAAGACCCTCAGCTCCATTTCCACCCTCTTTTTCTCTTCCCACAGATGCTATTATAAAGATTAAATAATTTTCCCTTTGGCTATTTTTGTTTGAATTATAACTCATTTCAACTCTCAAAGGCAATAATCTCTAAACTGAGGGGTTTTGTCAGAATTCCAGAGAGCAATGTTTAGGAAACGACACCGCTTTTTTGGTGCAGCTATGATAATAAACTCTATAATGAAAATTGAGTCTGATAATAATATCTTGTTGAATGGGCAAGATGTCAGATTTACAACATATATTAAATGTGTTGAATGTGATCATAGAGATATTAACATTCCACTGAGACACTGGAGCGCTGGGCAGGAAGCTATTTACAATGAAATAACACATCCAATAAAGTTATTTGCTCTCTCTTATAAAAAGAATTCTATGCATACTTTTTTTTTTGGTGTGTTTTCACAAATTTCTAAAACATCAGCATTTACCCATTACTCATAAAATATTACAATAATGCTTAATGTACTTCTTCATCCATTTTGCCGACTGTGCCATATAACTTCTTTGAATTATGTGTCTTGTTATAGAGAATTAGGTGGTCAACCTTCTCCCTCGAGGAAGGGTAAAGAGAATATGAAGCCAACATGAACACTGCTGTTTCACATTGGAAGGCTGAGAGACCTGGGACTGTTCATCCTGGAGAAGAGAAAGCTGAGAGGGGATCTGATCAATGTTTATAAATATCTGAAGGATGGATGTCCAGAGGATGCCACCAGTCTCTTTTCAGCAGTGCCTAATGATAGAATGAGGGGCAACAAGCGCAAACTGGAACCCAAGAAGTTCCACCTCAACATCAGGAAAAACTTCTTTACTGTGAGGGTGACAGAGCCCTGAAACAGGCTGCCCAGAGAGGTTTTGGAGTCTCCTTCTCTGGAGATTTTCAAAACCCACCTGGATGTATTCCTGTGAACCTGCCCTAAGTGAACCTGCTTTAGCAGGGGGCTTGGCCTAGATGATCTCCAGAGGTCCCTTCCAGCCCCTACCACTCTGTGATTCCGTGATTCTGTGAAGATATGCACCAGTAATTTCTTCATAGAAAGAGTATTATTTGTCATACACTTGGTAGTCCAGATGAATATTGTCCTATATTTCTCCAAACTCTCTCTCTAGTGTAACTTGCCTTTAACTTACAATAAGCCTATTCATTGTCCCAGAGCGATTAATATAAAAACTCAGATTATAGCTTTGATTTTGCCTTTGTCTCCCACTTAAAACATAATGTATGCACTGCTTTAGCTCCCAGGCCATTTGAAAAGGAAGGAGAAAAATTCTATTTGATAGGCCTTTGCTACTGAATGGCTGCTAATATTAATACAGTTAATATAATCACTGTGCATTTCACCCTATTTAAATTCCTGCACAGATCATCAACTAAAATGGATGTGGTTAGATCTTAAGTTTAACAAAAAACCCAGAAGTACATATTTTTAATAGTGGGTTGCATGCTAAATGCTTTACAGTTTCATACTACATTTTTTGAACCAGGTTCAACAATGAAATCAACACAACATGATGGAAAACACTCTTTAGGCGAGAAGGATTTTCCAAACACAACTAAGCTCTGAGATTACTGTCTGCAACTAAAATTGTTTTTCTCTTCAACTACTGTCTGCAACTAAAATTGTTTTTCTCTTCAACTGTTAAATAGAGCTACCCTCAAGGAGATGCAAACAAATTGCTTTCTTTTCCTAGTCCAAGAAGAGACCGAGTCAGCACTGTATGGGTTCTGCTCGCCATTGTTTCTGCTTACAATTGAAACAACAAAGAAAAAACAGTAAAATGGAGCAGTAGAGTGACATTTGCTACTGTTAGTTTACAAAAGAAGCCACCGTTAGTTTGAAAACTGAAACCGAGCGAACAGAAAATAGAAAAAAAGTCCTGAACAGAATTTGGGTGAAGTTTTTTTTCTGTAAATCAAAGTCAGCTCTACTTATTTGAATGGTAGGCACAAGTCTCAGCCTCGTAGTAAGCATGAATTTTAAAGAGAGGAACCCTGGAGTGACCCATGTGGGTCTGTGGGAGACATAAGCACCACACGTGAAGGTCTCCAGAGAGGATCTTCTCCCTGTCACTGACTTAGCACAAAGCAACCCCTCTGACATCCCCAACAGCCCCAGCTAAAGTGACACTGATATTGAACCCTCACCAATGACTCACACAATGAGAGGAAAGTCATCTCAGGACTCAGGGCACTGCAGTGGAGACAAAAACAAAAGGTTAAACTCAAGGTTGTGAGAATTCAGCACAATCTCAGTGAAATCCAAAATCACACCTGCCCCAAATGCCCAGCACTGCACAAGAGCAAGAGCAATCTGAAATGTGATCTATCCCCGGTATGGTGTCTGCACATCTGCAAATCAGCGGTACAGGCCACACCAGGTATCTTGCATGTACCTGCTTCATGTGACCTTGTTGCACGCACACAATAAGGGCTCTCCCAAACACGCAGTGACAGAAAAACAGGCAAGCACAGCAGAAGTCTCAGAAAACCTGTCACCTGCATGGTCTTCATACTGGACAATGGCTTTCACAGCAGAATACGGGCAATCCCATCTTATCTGGGATGCCTAGCAAGCCTCATCAATTTTCATAAGTTTAGTTTAAATATTTCACATTCAACTACTTCCCAATAATTCTGTGCTGTGACAGTGACTGAAGGCAATCTGAACTGAGCAAAGACTGAATGGGCAATTTAAATATCTACCTGTAAGGTGGTCCTCCTGCCCCCACATAGACTTGCACTTTGGGGAAGGGAAGGGAAGACACATCAACTCCTGTAGCTTAGCTCGCAGTCTCACTGGGAGAACAGACATCCTCCCTAGGGTGCATGCAAGTGTGTTTTTGTTTGGTTTTGGCTGATGTTTTGTTTTCCTGGGGAAAAGAAAAAAAAAAAAGAAGTCTGGAAGCATTTAAATTATACTTCTTTGGGGATTGATTGCCTCCCTTCTATCACACACGTATCTGTCACACAAACTACCATCCAGATGGAATTTTTCTCTTTTTATGTCTATATTAATTTTTTTTTTGCCTGCTCCATGCCTCTGGTTTGTTTTTTTTATCTTTTTTTGTCTCTTTTTTCTTTCTCTTCCTTGCCACTCCATATCTTTATCCTTCCATTCCTGCCTTTTCTGTCTTGCCTGTTTTTGACCACAATCCATACAGAACAACCCAGCTATAACAATGGGAGCAGTAATACAAGTATTAATAACGTCCTGCTGTTAGAAAGAACAACTGCAATCACTTTTTTAAGGACAAAGCAGCCTGACCTTAGGGAGCATATACAATAGTTAAGATAATTACAAAAGTCATATTCCCTTTGGCGGCCTATTTTTATTACATATTTCATATCAGCCACAGGAGGCCCTGGGGCTACTATCTTGTTTGTCTAGAGTCTCTAAGCTAGACAACATGCCCAGGAAAGTCAGTTCATATTTAACCCCATATTCCATAGATGAAAACCATAATGCAATGCACCTGGATTTCATTATCAATCAAACCACCAAGGAGGGCACTTATCATAAAGCTCTTGCTTGCCAGTTTTAAAGTTCTCCAAACTGCTCTGACGTGAACATCAAAAACTTCTGGACTACACAAACAACCATTTGCTCAACATCATTCTTTACTTATAGGATGTCCTACCTCAGTGCATCACTCACAGTAATTATGCAATGCTCTGAAAGATCATTAATGATATTGGTTCATTTTTAAGTGAACTGGTTGGACAGAGGAGACACTGTGCAGTAAACCCACAGCAGCATCACCTTTTGCTGCAGGAGGCTTCACTCCAGCCAGTAACATCCACATCTGCCAAGATCTCAAGTGTCCCTGACTTCACCGTAAGAATAAGATCCTTATCACCTGAGACAGCAAGTGACTCAGAAAGTCACAGCCACCGAAACACGGTATGGAAACCTACAGGCATGTATGTGGCATTAGTGTTACTCTTAACTGGCAGATATTCACAACATGTCTCAGTAACTGTGAACAATCTGTTCTCTTGGCAATCACAGCAAAGAAAATTGAATCAAATAAGGACTGACGGCAATCAGAACCGTGGCACTTGGAAGTGCTACTTTCAAAGCAGTTATGAGAAAAAAAATCTAGGAAAGCTGAGAAAAATATCTTAGCATCATTGTAGTATACACTGTTTTGTAAGAAAGTAGCACACTGAAGCAAAATTTTATTTATTCCTATGTACAGAAGTCTAACTGTGATGACAATTTCCAAGAACATTTTTAAAAGTGTATATATAAAAAAGACACCAAAATCTTTTTAACTAGAGGAACACTTATGTTTGTTGCATCTCTTCATAAACACCATGCTAGTAAATGAATTAGTAGAACTAGTACTAGCAAGACTTGGAGAACAGCACTCCTTCCACACCTGTGCCACGTCACAGAGCTGCTGAACACATCGCTTTCATGATGGTGGTTTGATATGGAGTTCAAGAGGCTCAATAGAGTATGCATATTCACAGACTTCTTGATAGAATTAATAAATTAATAAGTTCTTACACTCCTTTTCAAAGCACTCACCAAGTAGTATTGCTGCAGCTCTTTTCAGTAGCACTCAAGTGAAAAGTCTACGTGGGCATGTTTCAGATGCTGATGCTACCCCTGAGCGATGCATAGAGCTAACGTCTCATGGCACCTTCCCCACTAAGCTACGTGCAAAAGAAGAAGTGTTAGTTTATTGAAATGTAAGGAAACTCTTTTGGCAGACAGGGAATTACAGCTGTTGTGTATGTTTAGTTTTCTGAAACCAAAACAAAATTTAAAATAATATCCTCTCTTAGATTTTCAGCAAAAACCCATCATGGAGTGCATTTCCCTGCAAGATAACTGGAGATTCTGCAGTATTTTGCCCTAATCAGATAAATTTCTTGGTTTTACTGTTATAAGTTAGTTGTGGCTCTTCAAGTTCTATTAAAACTGCAATAGGCAGCAAAACTTCACAGAGAAAACACAACGGCAACAATAAAAAAGAAATCCCTAAAAAGAGAAGTCAGAAGATAAGATGACAAAATATCATCCTTGCTTACTCCAGCTGAAAGCTTCAAAATTGTACAGAGCAATGTTTTTTCTTGTTGGAAAGCTCTGCAACATGCTTGTCAAGTATCTGAGAACCAGGAATTGCACATGGTCCCCAAGGGCCTATTAGTGAAAGTGCTGCTCTTTGTGAAACAGCTACAATCCAACTTACTTGCAGTTAACTTTTATCTTTTAAGAATGTGCAAAATGATACAGTCTATAAAAATAGTAGGCTCTATCAGCAATATCAGCATTCAAGTGAGTAAAAAAAAATGCTTTCTGAGGCATGCAATCTCTGGCTAGCATCAGAATTAAGTATGGTGTAAGTATACACACATTCTCTTCTGTAGTACGTTTAAATTGTCTTTTTGTTATGAAGTGTAGAGCAATCTTTTGCAGCAAAATTTAAAACCTAGGGAGAGCCTCTGTAAAACACTTGTAGCAGGTAATTATCAGATGAAGAAGCTGACAACCTACGTTGAAATGTGTTCATCCTGTTTAAAAGACCTTTCGCTTGCGAAGTGCTACAAAAAAAAGTTACTGATTAAGTTCTACCCCAAGATTTAACACCATAACATGGGGCTTACTTGGAGATATAACATGGAAAGATTTGCCTCATCTTTATAAAGATTTTACTGTCATTAGCTAGGACTATTCTGCCAAGCACTCTTATTCAAAACCTCCTACTCCCAGCTGGTTCTGCAGAAGGAAGGAGCAACCTCCATCACTACACACACAGAGTCAGGGTTTAATACGTTCCTTGAGGAACTTGCACACTTCATTTTCAGCAAAAATGAAGGAAATACAGAGTGCTCACCATGCTGTCAGAGAAAAGGGGATAGTTTCTCTCACCAGCTCAATAGTCTATTTGTTTTAAAAAAAATATTTTTAAAAATCAAGTAATTCAGTAATTTTTTTTTCAAGTTGAGAGGGATTAGACTAATAGTTTTAGCTAAATAAAAGGAAAAAAAACCTCTCCCTTTGCGCATGAAGGCAATGGCTAAAGTGTTCTTCCAGGCTACACAAATCCAGATACAAATTTTCATTTGCTTGATTCACACATTCTGCTTTCCTTAATTTAGCGCTTTATTTTTATCAACAATTTCTGAAAAGGTTAAAAACTATTTCTTTCATAGAATCATAGAATCTTTTAGGTTGGAAAAGACCTCTAGGATCATCTAGTCCAACCTTTGTCCCACATCTCCCTAACCCTTAGACCATGTCCTGAAGTGCCACATCTACCTGCTTTTTGAACACTTCCAGGGGTGGTGGTTCCACCACCTCCCTGGGCAGCCTGTTCCAATGGCTAACCACTCTTTCAGTAAAGAATTTCTTTCTGATATCCAATCTAAACCTCCCCTGGTACAACTTAAGGCCATTACCTCTCCTTCTGTCGTTAGTTACCTGGGAGAAGAGACCAGCACCAGCCTCACTACAACGTCATTTTAGGTAGTTGAAGAGAGCAATGAGAGCTCCTCTCAGCCTCCTCTTCTTCAAGCTAAACAATCCCAGTTCTCTCAGGCGCTTCTCATACTACATGTTCTGCAGAACCCTCACCAGCTTTGTTGTCCTTCTCTGTACCCACTCCAGCACCTCAATGTCCTTCTTGTACTGTGGTGACCAAAACTGGACACAGTACTCAAGGTGCGGTCTCACGAGTGCCGAGTACAGGGGCACAATCACCTCCCTACTCCTGCTGGTCACACCGTTTCTGATACAGCCCAGGATGCCCTTGGCCTTCTTGGCCCCCCGGGCACACTGCTGGCTCATGTTCAGCTGGCTGTTGACCAACACCCCCAGGTCCTTTTCCACCAGGCAGCTTTCCAACCACGCTTCACCAAGCCTGTAGCATTGCCGGGGATTGATGTGACGGAAGTGCAGGACCTGCCACTTGGCTTTGTTAAACCTCATACAACTGGCCTCAGCCCATCGCTCCAGCCTGTCCAGATCCCATGGCAGAGTCTTCCCACTCTGGAGCAGATCGACACTCCCGCTTAATTTCATGTCACCTGCAAATTTACTGAGGGAGCACTCAATCCCCTCATCCAGGTCACCGATAAAGATATTAAACAATCTTTCAAATCAATCTACAACAATATTTAAGTGTCTAGTAGATAAATTTGCACAGTCACGGGATACAAAAATTTTCATTTTCCCATCTGTTCCATGCTCAAATCTTATAACAACTGGTGATGGGCAAACAGCTTCCCCACCAGCAAATATTTCTGTTAAGTCTGTATATTGTCTTTCTGAACGATTTTCAGTCTGCTCTCTGAATCCTAACTGAATATAGTGCTTGGACCTCCTAATATACAGCAGTTAGTTATGTGATAAAGTTTTGCTGTTTTTTAAAATGGGAGCGACTCCAGTTAATAAATTGTTCTGGATTAAATGCTGAGATTCCTGAACTGGAAACTGACATAACCACTACCATCCTCGTTCTGGAACACAGCTCCACTATCAGGATAAAGCACAGGGATTTCTATTCCAGATGCTGCTTTTCCTTTTGGACCTCAGAAACAAGGTACAGTAGCACTGTTTAAAATGAAGGACTGTAAGGCAAAGGACTGCTGTTAGGGTGTAGAAACTGAATTGTCGCTGAAATGCAAGTGATAACATGTGGAAGCACAGAAGAAAACTGCAGCAACATTCAAGTAATTTAACATGCCAACAAATTGTTTAAAAGTCTATCTGAGAGTGAAACAGGTTAACATCACATTCAAATGGCTGGAGAAGACAGAAACATGATTGGGGCCTCATATTCTCACACTGCCCAAATTTCATCAGATTTGAGGGATTTTGCATGCAGTAGCAATTCAAAGTCTTACTGGACATTATCAATAAATCTGCAGAACTTATTCTCTGTAACTACATGATGGGGCCATTAATTTGGGTACTTTGTGCAGTTACGTATGAGAGTTTAGATGAGATTTACACCAAAAAGATATTGTAAAGCTTCCACTGCTTTTTACATCTGCTCCTCTGTACTCTTATGAAAATAAATACAAAGAACATCCAAAAAAATACAAATCAAACTAAGCCAAGGGCCAGACTGCACACATTCAAAAAGGAAAAATACATCTAATTATGTACAGGGTTGCTATGACCACAAGGAAAAATGCCAATATATTCTCAGTGCTTGGCCCCACTTTTGGCTTGGCCCTCTCTTTGGCTCATCTTTATTCATGAGTAAATCTGATTTAAAAAAAAAATTAAGAAGTATTTTTTGAGATTAAAAGGTGCTATTTTTATTGAATTGCTCTGCAAACATGCTGATTTTCATGAAAAATTCTAGCAGGAGCAATAAAAGGATGAAATTGCTTTCAGTCAAGAATTTATGCTTTGGAAAACTAATTTTGCTCCGGAATTTTGACATCTGACTTCAAATGTATTTCTTTTTTTATTTAAAATGTAATTGCACGGCAGATCATTAGTAGTGCTACGTGCTGCCTTAGCCCTGACGTGTTATGACATGAGATAAATTTTGTGTCAGTTTGTTTAATTTCTACACAAAAGGTACTTTGACCTAGAAAAGAAATGAGGTATGTATGCCAACAGTAAATAGCGGCTGACATTAACTATCCTTTTAAACTACCTCTAACAATGTACATATGTTATTATATTATTCATAACTGTTGCCATTATGAAATACTGTGAAAAAAAATGTCTAGGAAGATAAAAATTGGAATTTTGTAAGACTTAAATATTAGAACACCCACAAAAATCAAGTTTCTCAGAAACCGGCATTGAAAGTTCCCTAAAGCCACAGCTGAGTTTCTGACCAGCTGAAGTTTCTTAAACATTTGCTGTCATTCCAGATGTGAAAACTGGATCCTAAAGTACCTGAATGTCCTACGAAACAAAACCCACCTTGAGGCACAATAGGATTAGTCAACACTTGCAAGTTTCCTGTCAACTTGTTAACAGCCTCAACCTCAAAGTAATAATGAATCTTAAATTAAAAAGTGTTCTGCCAAGGTTAATCCCACGTGCCTGCTGGAAGCGCACCTTGCTACCAGGAGCAACAGGGCTCCTGCCCGGGGAGGGCAACTGCCCTTCCCCTGCAGTACATCATTACGGGTGCATGATGCTGCTGGTCCACGTCAGAGCACAAGCATGTCCTCCATGCAGAGCTGCTCTGCTGAGCTGCATGCCTCCATTTCAGAGATGCTGCCCTGCTCTTGTGCATACGGACATCACAAGAGAGAGCTTGCAGGGTAGGGACTGGAGCCCTCCTCACCTGACTTTGAAAGTCAGACCTTGAAAACACATGATTACATGGAAATTGATATTTTCTTTCTTAAAGCAAGGCAACACTAGCAGTTGTAGATACAGAAAAGGTTTGAAAACAGGAATAAAAACAACCTAGAATGCAATGTAGCTATTTGGAAATGCTTGTTCACAGTCTGTGCTGTTTTGGGATGGTGAATACCGCTTGGGATTGTGTAGGGGGGAGCTGGGGAGGGACGGCTCAGCACAACCAGAGCCCAAAGGTCAGAAATACCTCAGCAAGGATGAAAGAAAGTACAAGTAGGACTTGGCAGCCGGACAGAGTCCTGCTTTCTTTGCATGGTGTCCCACAGCAGCCGATGGAGCCTGTGAAGTCCTCATCCATTTCACACAAAGCAGGCCCATTTTGCTTAGGTGGATTTGGGGGCACGCAGTAACCAACAGGACGGTCATGTGTGCACTGCTTTATGCAGCTTTTTCCTTCAGTAACTCACTTCTCAGCCCAACCTTGTTCAGCCCAGTGCTCTGCTCTCAAATGAGAGAAATGCTGCAGGTTCAATGAAGTACTCCCCTGCAAAACTCACACACTGCCTCTCTCTGAGAGGTGCTACAGAGCTGCTTGTAAGTGGGCTCTGCCTCACCTTCACAAGGAGAGGAGAGAGAAGATAAGGGAGGCAGGGAAGGGTGGTCTCCAGTCCCTGCAGAGCCCTTCCCAGGGGCTGTAAGGTTGCTAACACTGCCGAGAACTGGGCAGTGGCATGACACCTTCCTCAGTGGCTGTGGCTGACAGAGGCCATGAACCAATGCAGAGCTTGTCAGCAAGGGACACCATGTGTTTGCAGCTCTCTGGTATTTCTGCCCAACAGAAAACGCTCTGGGAAGAAATGAACAATCCCTCTAACAATTTTCACAGCATTAATGTACCTTATCCTAAGCGGCTCCCTGCCGCATGCAGGCATACACACACAGGCAGAGTTGCCTTCACAAAGTAACCTCTCACCAGAAGCAGCTTTCATAGATGAACCATCTCATCTGTGGGGACATGACTAATCAGAGGACATCAGTAAAGCAACGCGTGTGTGTGCTCATACTTTGTGTGTATTTCTCCAAAAGCACATCCACTGTCAACTGTTCTTGGCATTTGTCATCATGAAAACTGCTTTGAAAAAAAACCCACCAGATGATGTTTCTCAAATACACAGCTGAAAAATGAAAACTCAGGGTTGGGTTCATCTTATTTAATTTGAGAGGCCTGTGCTGGTCTCCCCTAGAGCTGGTTGCTGAAGAAGTTACTCATTCTGAGGGTATGATTCATCTACCTAAATGTAAACGGTTTTTGGGTGGCATGACTCCAGTTGATCTGACTGATTATCCTGCAACGGATGCAGCTTTAGCTCCGATGCACTCCTAGACATCCTGGTCAGAGGAAGCCTCTCTCCCTGTACCAGTGACTGACGGCCAGGGTACAGCAGTCGGTAACACACGCACCCTCTCCGGCCATGCGTTTGAGGTGACATTTGCGGCAAGTCACTAAAACCTTTCACTGGGACAACAGCAGGACTTGCCAAGGGAGATGCCAAAACGCAAGAGGGATGTGACCAAGGGCCCTGTTCCCCAGTGTGTGAGGTGGCAGAGATGCCGGGGGTGGGTTAGCGTGGAGCAGGGGAGGACGCAAACAGCTGCCACAGCTGCTGACACCAACACGCGTGTGTCCCCAGAACTGCCCCCCGGGGGCGGCGAGCCCCGATCCGCCGCCACGCGTGTTCCCCG
>VZZY01022720.1:24374-41437 GCA_013400335.1 Eurystomus gularis
TTAAATCTCTTTCCCAAAGGAACGGAGCAGTTCAAAGCATCTCTGCTGCGACAGATGTTTATCCCTGTGTACGGCTGCCGCTTCCCCGCCATTCATAAAACGGAGGTGAACGACAGCAGCCTGACAAACCACTGCATCAGGTCTGGACCGCGGTGCTGCGTCCTGTTTTCACGGTTTAACTGCCTGGGACCAGGGGAGCAAACCTGCAAAATTACAGTGCCTTTGCGAACTGTTTGGCCACTGCACTGGCTTTGATCACTACCTAAGGGCAACGAAGGGCAACATAAGGGCACTACATCAGGGCAACGAAGCTGGTGAGGGGTCTGGAGAACATGTCCTACGAGGAGCGGCTGAGAGAACTGGGATTGTTTAGTCGGGAGAAGAGGGGGCTGAGGGGAGACCTCGTTGCTCTCTACAACTACCTGAAAGGAGGCTGTAGAGAGGTTGGGGTTGGTCTCTTCCCCCAAGTAAATAGCAACAGGATGAGAATAAATAGCCTCAGGTTGTGCGAGGGGAGGTTTAGACTGGATATTAAGAAAAAATTCTTTACTGAAAGAGTGGCCAAGCACTGAAACAGGCTGACTAGGGAAGTGGTGGAGTCATCATCCCTGCAGGTGTGCAAAAATCATGTAGCCATGGCACTTCGGGACATGGTTTAGTGGTCACAGTGGTGCTGGACTGATGGGTCGGCTTGATAATCTTAGAGGTCTTTTCCAGCCTTCATAATTCAATGATTCTATAACTTCCTACAAGTATGAAAGCCTTCTGTGAAATGATGGTGTTCAGGTCAGCCTTACTACCACTTTCACCTGTAGTGTAACTAACCTCATTTTATAGCCAGAAAAGTCACAGAAATGTAGCAATAAATTGTACTCATATATTATTATTAAAGCCAGAAAAGTCATAGATATGCAAGTAAGAAACTGTAACTGCTCTATTAAGCCATCACAGAAGCAATAAAGGGTTGTAACAAGATTCAAGCAAGCCCCCTTCTATTTTTACCCTTTCACAGGCAACATTTCAACAAGTTACTTTACCATTGTGTGCCTCAGTTTCCCCTGTCTGTAACAGGAAGACCTCAATAGCTAAATAAATCCCCGTATATGAATCAGCTATGATTGAGCTGTTAATCCCTTTGGTATGCTGTCCGGTACCCAGAGGAAGGCTAATGATGGATGGACTCTTACTTGGGAAACTCTGGGACTTGTCTGAAGTTTTTCCTGACTTGCACAGCATCTGCTGTGACCACGGTCTGCTGTGTGTGCTGTGAACTGCCAACTTTAAGGTATTTTTCTGCTCCAGGTGCCACCACGCATTTGCTCTATTCCTGTGCTCATTTAAGCAAAAGCGTTCTGAATGGCAGAGTCCTGTCCCCAGGATTGTTTTTTCTTTTGTGTTTTTTGTTTGATTTTTTTTATTTTTTTATTTTTTTCCTATTGAGAGGATGTTTTAGATGTTTATTCATTTGTAATTACTTCTTTTCCTTTATACAAATAATGAGTAAGCAGAGACAGGACTTGCTGTCTTGAAGCCAGAGAAAACTGTGGGTGTTTCTCACAGGGCTAAGCCCCTGTCTCTCTCAGACAGCCTCTCCTGATTTGCAGATAACAGGAACAAAAGCAGAACCTGGGTGCTTGGACCCAAGCGCTCAGAAGACACCTGTCTCCACATCGTGTTCTTTACCCTCCAGCTCTGAGTTGAAAGTATCCAGTGACAAGGTCTGAAATGAAGAGAGTTTTGCACTGCTGTAACCTCTGCGATGTCTGGCTATAGATAACAAAGGATTTAATTTACCACATTCCAGAAGTGGTCACAGTCCCTTCCCAAAGCTCAGTTTTTTAAAGAAATGGAATCATACCCAAGCATAGAGCTGAAATCATTTGGATCGTTTCCAGCCCAGACACAAGTATCATGACTTTGGAAGGACTCTGATTTTAAAAGGATGCCTATACAGGCTTGGCATACGTATACTTCCAAAAAGTGGGGGTTTTTTCCCCAGAATTTTTGCCATTTGATGCAGATCTGATTCACCACCTTAACTGCTTAACTTGGCTCTCTGTGTTTTCTTTAATGCCTGCCACCCACATAGCATTGTATCAACACACTGTACTATCTTTTTAATTAAAAATATTGTATCAGCTTACATATGTATTTCTCTAACTCATGCAAACAGCCTTGTTAATTTAAATGAGGTAATCTGCAGGTGAGGCTGATCCTGTACTCAACTCTTTGCCAAAGCAGGGTGCAACATTTTAAATACAAAAGAGTTTAAGTGTGATCAATAGTTGGTAGAAGAGAGAGCTTAAACAGCACCGTACTTTCCAGTTGCTAACCCTAGTACAGCTGAATACACTAAAGTTGAGGATTTAATCATTTTGTTTCATCAGCTTCACCTCAGCTTTAATGACCATGCAGCCAGGGCCATCCTGAGAACAAGGCTTGCTTCCTGGAAAGTGTTGAAGGGTGGCAGTGGTTAAGGAAACACTGAAATGCTCCTGTTGCCTCAGGGAAGGAATGATCTGGGACTGTTTTCATATATAGTAAATAAGCAGAATGTGATTTCTCGTGCGAGGGATGCTTTTACTTGTGTGGGGTCATGTCAGCTTTGACTTGCTCAACTCAAGCACGTATGAAGTTGATTAAGCTGCACACTAAATTCTGGAACGCTCTCAAAGAAAAGAATGAGGAATTCAATGCAGTAAAGCACTTATCAGAAGTTTTATTTATACTGTTTATGTAGGAAGATGCATTGTTTCCTGCAGTTCATTAATAATGATGTTGTTAAATTAATAGTACAAATTCAAGTTTATTTTTTGGACTTTGCTGGTAACTGGAGTAGCTCAGGAGCAAACTTTGATCACTGCCTCAAAAAGGCTCTTTCAGAAGCTTATTTCCATGGTGGAAGGACGCAGCCTCTGCATGCTGCAGAACGGGAGAAGTGTGTACAAGGCATCCTGGCTCTTTAGAAATACACTGATGTAATTTGTGTTCATACATATATATATTATCGTACCTCTCACAGACTGCCATCAGAGCTGTTGTTTTAGGCTCAGTACAAATGCACAAAGAGGTCTGAATGTTTAATGGTGATCCTGAACATAGACAATTATTTTTCCCTATTTACAATCCCCACCTTTAAAAGTACTATGACCATCATGTTGCAGGGAGAGGAAGGCTGTTAGATTTTTTGCTGTTGTTTCTTTTCAGATGTTTCACTTGAATCTTCAGAAGTATGTACTGTGATTTTTCTTAATCCGTTTACAACCGACATTTGCATCAGTGCATTCCCCAACTGCTTCAATTAAAAAGCAAGTAACTGCTTATTGTAAATAGTCTTAATCCCACTACAGCATTGTATTTGCATCAAACGTCTTGGTGGCAACTCCACCAGATCTCCAGCTGATTTCATTGGCATGTTTGGGGAGATCAGAGCAGGACTGAAGGTGTAAACTAAACAGAAAACAGAGGTTTTATGGAACATCTTGGACCTAGGATACTTTACAGATTTTACTTTATGCTGGTCATTTGTGAACTAGTTTCCCTTCCAGGTGAATGCCCAGACTGAACCTGTCTAGATCCAAACTTGTACTTCCAAGGAATATTGCACAATCCAAGCTCAGCTGTTAAACATTGACCTAGGCTGGGGCAGCATGGGGATTTCCCATCCCATTTCAACCCCAGGAGGCATCTAGAGCAGTGTCCCATCTCAGAAAAAAAGACACAACCAGACAGGAGAGAGAAAAAAAAAAAAAAAAAAAGATGTCCTGAATGATTATATCTAGCTCCCTAGAGAGAGGTGGAACTTCTTCCTAACATCTCTGTGATTAACAGAGTTGCCTGGTCTTTAAAAGGCTGCTTGAAGCAAGGAATAAATAGGCAGAGCAAAGGCGGAGAGTGAAAGCAAAGGCTGTCACAGATGATCCATGGGTCCAGAGCAGGTCTGGGACAGTGAGGAAGAGAGAGAAAGGACAGAAAACAAGAAAGAGGAAGAAGCAGAGGAAAACCAGGCAAGAGGAAGGAGCTAAACAAATGTCAGGGAACCCTGCAGCAGGGGCTGAGGTCTGCCCAGGTATAAACAAGCATTACATTCTCAAAGATGATGTTAGAGCAGCCAGCAGAGCATCTGTCAGAGCAGGAAAGAGGTAGGATGGGATGCTGAGAAGACAGTGGTATGGTTGCAGCAGCACCTAGTTATGTTTGGGTGGCAAAGAGCAGAGGACAAGGAGAAGAAGGGCTGAAAAGCTGGTATAAGCCAGTTACACTTCTTATCTCTTCTTTCCAGCCATCTTATGTCCTGTCTTGAAAAGATGAGAAACTGTGAAAGTTAAAATCTTTTGTTTACTTTGCCCAGTAGGTACAAGGTGTTATTTTACCTCTGGAGCCCAACATGTGAAATACTCCACAAAACATGCATTAAATAAAAATATTGAGGCAGAGAGAAGATACTTCTCATCACAAACACTGTTACGGCACTTAATCCATCTAGGAGACAAGAAGTCTCTGCTTTTTGTCAGAGGCATTTTTAGTAAAACATGTTAAGGAAGCACTGGGGTGAAATGTGATGCAACTGTTTTTGAAATAGCCATAGAAAAAGGCACCTCAGAAAACATGCAATGGTGATCATTGGGCATTGCCTCCAGAGAACATCACTGCTACAGAAGGGAATTGCCCCAGATTGCTTCCTCCATTTCACAGATAATTACAGGGCTCATCTTAGATTAGCAGCAAAAATAAACACCTTTTGAAAATATCAGCTAAAACAATAGCACTGCTGACCAAGCAGAAAATAGGTAAACGATAGCTCTAATCCACCAAAAACAAATCCTGACGGATACATGGGACATGGCATGACACTAACCAGAGCTGACTTATTTTCTTGAGGGTTAGGTTTGAATTCTGTTTTGTTATAAGAGATTAGAGTTGAAGAATGTGAAATCTTCCATGGCATCCCAGCTATCAAACACCATTGGCCTCTGAGATCCGTATGTGCTTCTTGTCAGTTCGGGCTTCTTTGACAAGTCTTGGGCCATCGCTCTAAGTGCATGGACAGCAAGATAAACAGATTCTTTCTACCCAGTCTTTGTAATAGTGGGAAGGAAGTCCCTGTGCTTCTGAGGTTTATGAGGTTTTCCACCTAAAGTAGCAATTGCTTCTGTGATGATCATCCCATAGCACTGCTATGTTCTAGAAGCCCTGGGTGGTGAGGAAGGCTTTGGAAGGTCACTGACCAAGAAATCACTTTTTAACCACAGGCAGATGAGTTCCTGCACAGTTCCCACCTGTGTGTACATGAAACACATTAGGAGGGAAACTAGATTATAGAAATCAAACTAAATTTGAGCACTCATTCTTTTGTTTGCAAATGCACATAATGGTGGCAGCCCAGAGGAAGGTGGTCCTGGGAAGCAGTCCTTTTTTCCCTCAAACAAATCACTTAGTCCTCTGATGAGAAAATCTGTGGGAGCCCTGTTTTACCATGGAAGTTGTTGGCAAAGGAAGTGCAGCACTCAAGATTGTTGCATGTGAATGCCAATCTGATCGATTTGGTCAGCCCAGACTGCCCCCAGATTTTGGCTCCAATGGATCCCCAGCAGGGTGTGTGGGGAGGTGTGTCTTTGAAAACTGCACGCTAAAAAGTGCAGAGACTAGACATAGAGGCTTGAGAAGAGGAGACCTTAGTGAAAGATCTGTGCTAACTGAAAATTTACAGCTAAAGAGTATTTTGGTTTTTCGCTTATTTTTAATTACATATGGCTAATCAACAAGCCTTTATTTTGGAATATGGGGTACTGCTCAAAGAAGAACAAAGGTGTATCAGTTTCTGTCAATGATTAGTAAATGATAGGAAAAATGTTCTAGTGAACAAGGCATCAAGCCACATGTGTGGAAGACATCAGAAGAGAACGGATGAAGCAACCGTCCAAAAATGTGCTTTTCAACATGCTCACACACACGTATGTAATTCCCATGCATACAAGCAAGCAAAACAGTGGAGAAAATGTTTTCAATTACTTCCTCTACCTCAAACTGCTTGCATGACCTTGGGTAAGTGATGTAGACCTAGACCTTCCACGGTCTAAATACCTCAAAGCATGTGGGTCCTAATCTCTGAACCTCAGCACACTATGTGTAACATGATCTAATCTCTTCTTTCCTACTTTTGGTCAGGTTGCTTTTGTAAAGTCTATGGTATTTATTTGAGGGCCAAATTTGATCCTGATGACAGTATCAAAATATAAAATATACATCTTTAAAAGTGTGAAATATACCTGTTATATATAGAAATATGTATTTCACACTATAGGAGAAATAACTGTTATTTCCTGCTTGCTCCCGATGACAATTTATTCAAGGAGTGCTCCGCACTGCAGTGCTAATTTCATTGCAGTCTTCCAGAGCTCGTAAACCAAAATTCCTCCATTATGGACCCGTCCACAGCAAGTCACAGTAAGCTCAGGTATCTGCCATGGTCTGGTCCCTGCTTATAGATCCTCCTGCAGCCTGTGATCCCACTGGCAGACCAGGCAAAATTACCTCACTTGTGTAGCTGGCTTGCAGCTAAGGCTTGACACAGACCAAGGTGGCTCAGGTAGCTGCGGGTACACCTGTGAAAAAGTTGCTTTTCCATAGCTCGCCTCAGTGTTGCTTTAAAGTACTGCCTAAATTCAAAGCTACAGAGGCAAGCTGAGGGAAGATTGTGACATGGGGAAGCAAAGCAGCCCTCACGCTGCTCTGCTCACGGCAATCCTTGGAGCCTGTGCCAAAGCAAATGCAGCCTGGAGACTCTGTACACGTGCCCCTGCTGTGGCATCTCCCCCCAGCTGTATTTTCTTTGGCTCAAGCTCCTATGGAGCCGTGGGCATTCTCCAGTGGCAGTTGCATTAACATGGACACGACTGCATGAAAGTCCCAAAGTTTTTGAGTCCTCTTGGAGAGCTCAGGGTTCTTGTTCATATAATTATGGGGTCCTTGTTTGTATGGATACAGGCAAAGCCAGGTGCGGGGATGCTTGAGAGACACATGGGTATGCTATAGACTGTGAAATCTGCCTCTCCTGGGGTGCTAACTGCACCTGCCCTCCTTGGAAAAACCGGGGAAACACACACATGTGTGCACACCCCACTGGCCCTTACCTCTAAATCTACTGAGAAAGGAATGTTTTAATATGCATGCAATTTGTGAGTGGGCAGATGGAGTATACCCAAACCTAAACCCCCTCCACTCACAGAATGAAGCTGGTTATTTAAAATGAAAATCAACCTTGTGTGACAGTGGAAGCAACAGCTTTGCACTGACAGAGCAGTTTTCCCTGATATGGAAATAACAGTATGTTTCATGCTTTTCATCTCCTGCATGCTGTTTTTGTCACCTTATTAGTACTGATACTTTTTTTTTCCCCTCCCCGATTTCCTTCTAAATGAGGCAGGTTTTACTGGAGTTTCACTCTGCCCTTTGGTGCAACACATGTAACTCATCACAGAAATAGGCTCAATTCAGACCAGTCACCCATTTCATTGAAGTTAATCTGGCAAAACACAAGTGAAAAAAAGAAGAATACGACCTTCACTCCACAGCTTGTGACAGCTCACTCACTGCTTATTTATTCTGCACTCCTTGCAAAAACACTCCACACATTCAATCACATCTCAAAGAAAGGGGTCAAAAGGCAAGTGTTTTTAAACTGTCTTGGTTAAAGAGTCCCTTCCCATTAAAGCCATGCTGGTTGTGTCAGAGATAAAAGACTGTTTTCTATAAGGACTGACCACTCTGACAAATCGGCGATGAATTACTCAGAAATAGGCTCTGGCACAGTCATTGCAGGAAAATGAATCTCCAGGCACCCTCCATGATCAGCAGTGAGCGCTGTGCGATTCTGCTGATGGCTATGAAGAGTGTATGAAATTACGTACATCTTTTAGTGCCTACACCAAGACCAACAGTACTGCTTCTGGCCTGATCCATACAGTGGATGGCCAAAGACAAAGAAGTTTAAGGCAGTGGCATGGGACACTTATGTAGGGAAGAAAATCAATGCTAGAAAATAAATAAGTAAATAAATAAATATCCTATTTTTCTGAGCTTGTAAAGTGCTGACTTTCAGTGATCAGTGACGGATGTGAGAGGCTTCAAGGTTTGTCAAGCACAGACAGGAAGCAAATGGGGTTGGGAAAGATAATTTTCCTGCCAGAAAAGGGAAAAATCCACATTCAGATGTCCATTTACTGAGGTGTTAGGATAAATACAGACTTTTGCCTTTAGCAGGACCTTCCTCTCCAAAACAAGAAATTTACATCTGGTTTGACTTCACGCTACAAGTGTCCTAATCCTTGTCTATCACTAGAAGGCTAATTCACCTCAGCAAGAAATTGTGGGTGCTCTACACCACTGAATCTCAGACACACATTCCTTTTCACATTTACCTCTCTGCAGGTTCTTTAATCTTACAGGCAGTCAGGGCTTATCTCCTGCATGCCTTGCATCTTGTGAGGACATCTTTCAAAACTCATCACTCTTAACTCTTTATACACTCACCCAAGTGCTGCCTTTTACCATCCAGCATCTGCTCCTCTTGTCATCTGTACCAATTGCACACCTTTACAGTCACTGTTAGATTAAATGGAGGAGAAGGGCATTTCTGGAGACAAATCCCACAGTTCTGTTCCCATTCTCCATCCACGTATCTACATTGTGGTCCAAAGTGATAGCAACACAGAGGAGTGTCTGTGCTAACTCAAAACACAAGTAATTTGTGGTCTCCTGTCAGACCTTCACTGCCCAGTGTGCAAACAGGACACAGCAAGAGCCTGCAGAAGCTGTGAAGGGTTTGCATCTACTCAAGAGCATAGCTTTGGTACCATCTGTGTTACCTTTTGGGGGCATTTGCACTGGACACAGCTGAGAATGCGAGTGGAAAACAGGCATCTTTCTTCCCACCGAGGCCATGCTGAGCAGCCCTAGTGTGATTAGTGCTGCCCTCACTGATCACTGAGTTCCTGGTGGTGATGCTTACAGCTTGGGTGACCACCATAAAATAAAAGCAAATAGTTCCACTGAGGGGCTCACCAGCAACACTGACTGTGTGGGGTGGTGTTCTCTGTATGTCCCCAGGAAAGGGAGATCTGGGTTCAAGTATTTGCTTCCTCATAGCTGCTGGGTGAGCCACTGGGCCAAAGACCCCCAAATCCAGAGAGGTTTCACATTGGCCAGGAAGACAGCAGGCATTAGATATGCCAGGACCTTCTAGGATCTGGGCTTCAGTCCCTTCATTCCCCCAGGTATCTTTAAGGCAAAACAGTGAGGTCTTTAAGACCTCAGGATGCTGTGATAACAGGGATCAAAGTACTTGCAAAAGGCAAAATAAGAAGTCAATCTGCTCTACTGAAGTGCTTAACAATGTTCAGCATCTCTAGCAGAGCTCTGGAAGGACCAAAACACTGGAGAATTAAGTTACTTTGTTCTTGTAATTCCAAATGGTCCTTTGCAGCCAGCAAACTGTATTTCTCTTTTTTGCTATGCAAGAAGTAATAGCTTTTCCAGGCCCATGCTTCAGCCAAAAAAAACCCCAGAAAAAAAGGACAGACATACAGAGAAAACAAGTATCTGTTGAATTATATTTAGTTTGATTTCTCAAACAGGTGAGGGTGATTTCAACACTCCAGAAAATGAGACATTTTTATTTTATGACTCTGCAGCTATTACTTGCTAAAGTTAGGTCAATTATTTTCCTGCCTAAAAAGTAATGGTCAGAAAAAAAGAGCAAACAAAGGAACAATCCTGACAGTAACTCATTTCTACCAAACAACAAGGGAAATTAGCAGTGCATACCTTGGCACTTAGCTGAACCAAGCTGCCTTTCTTTACTGACTCTTCCTTCAGGCATCGTGTCCAAATATTTTCTTGGAATACGTTCCTCATGTGTGCGGGAGCTATTTATAATCTGCAACACTTATTTTTGGATTAAATACATCTAGGTGGCCAGTTGCCATGAGAGCAAAGGGGGTTTCAATGAATTACAAGAATGTGTATGAAATACTGCACTTGGGATAAGGAGTTTCCAAGCCAAGCAGCCCATACAAGCAAACAGGCTGTTAGACATGGTGTGAGCAGGCATAGCACAGAAACTGGCAGAGCGCTGTATCAGCATGGCCGTGCTGCCCTGGTGTCTTCTGCCTGTTTTGGTAAGGAATCCCTCCAGACCCTCTTCCAAGTCTCAGGCCAGTACTAAACTGCAGCCAAGGAGCAGCTCAAAAGGACTCCCCTGTTTCTTTAATACCTGCTCTGATTTTAGACAGCATGTCCACAGGCTGAAATCAGTTCTATCACCTGCCAGCTGCCTCCCACAGAGGAGAAGAAATGTTTGAAGACTGTCTGACACCTCTTGTCAGCCACTGAAGTCTCCCAACTTCTCTTAGATGTGTGGTTTGTATGAGATGGCCCTGGCCCCTAAGCCATTCGTTCCCAGGCTTGCTGCCTTCTCCTCCAAGCCTTTTTTCTCTCTGTCTTTCCACCTACCCATCCATTCCAGCCTTTCCGTTCTGCTCTCGGGGTTGGCATTGGTGCCCTTTTGCCCACAGCAGCACTGGTTTGTAGCTGGGGTGACAATAGTCCAGTGCAGCATCCTAGCCCCGATGTGAGAAAGGCTCCTGCTCCAGGGATTGATGGCATCAGGCACTCCACAGTGGACATGATTAATATATAACTATAACAACACGTGCTCCCATTAGCGATTCAGTCCAAACAGAAGTGAATGCCAATTTGTTAGCCAACAGTTAGATATGCCAGCTGTGCTACTCATGTTGCTCCGTAATGAAAGGTGGGTAATCATTAACAGGGCAACAAACTGGTAAACTAGTTCATGCATGTTTATTCTTCAGTCGCTCCCGATTTACTGTAGTCCTTACCAGTCTTGGTAAAATAATCTGAGCACTCAGCATTTCATGCAACCCTAGCTTGTGCTGACAAAGCCCATGGTATATCCAACGTCCAGATGCCACCCAAGCTCTGATTACTCCTTCACAACTGAAATATAGAGTGGCAAGCATGTCTTTCCTGACCTGAAATCCTTTTACTTCCAGAAGAGGCACTCTGGTGATGAATTATATATATATTGCTATGTATTCTGCTGGCCCCTCACTGCTCTGTACATTCTGGGTTGTCCCAAACCAGATTTTTCATGACAAATGTGTCACATCCCGCTCTATGGGCAGTTATATGAGCAGCTGGCAAGCTGTGGTCTTCACAACACCAGTGCTCAGATCCTGTGTCCCCACTTCAGGCCATCTTTATTTGTGATGGAGTGATTTCTTGAACATTTCCAGTGAGAAATGCCACGCAAGAGGTATGTTGCTAACAAGGTGACAAACACCAGGGCTGGTTTCTGCCGTTGTGGAAATCAATGACAAAGCTCCTGCTCAGACTTCTACTAAAGGAGAATCAAGTTGATTTTTGGCTGGATGTGCACGACAGACTGTCAAACCTGTGAGTTATTTTAAATGGCTAAAAGAGCATGTTGGAGCAGTTACAGCTGCCTGTTACTCTGATGAAAGCCCACAGCTAGAAGGATTTTTTCCCCTGGTTTGTTATTCCCCAAAGAGGACTACACTAAAAGAACTCACAGACCTTCAAGCCTTCAGTTGTATTTACCTTGTTTGTGGCTGGTACCTGAACATTCCTCTCCTTTTTCTGGCCAATTGTCCAAATTATCTGCATCCACTGGGGAAAATGAACACTGAATCTGCATAACATGAATATGAGCCACACTGATGAAGTTCCACCACAACTACTTGGAGATAGGTAGGATTTCTTACGTGTGGACAGCAAAGTCATGTTGCCAGTCTGAGTGAGCAATGTCACGCTAAGGCAAATAACAAAACACAGACCAAACCAGAAAGCCTTGGCACTGCAGAGCAGAGAGACAAATTGTCCTCTAACACAGTTAAGCAGTGCAGTTTTGAAGGCCAGATCTACACTACCTGGGAGATGTCACAGTCAGAGCCCAAACGCATGTCCACACACACAGATTACAAAGCAGCACACGGTGTCAGGTTTGGGCTGACCTTTGGACCAAAAGGTAGTTGGTTGTGTGGATGTCTCAGAACTATACCATATCTCATACAAAACATCCATAATTTGTAAGTACAAATAAGCTCAACCTGGTTCAATACTGCTTTTCTCTCTCAGTATTTCTGTGTTTAAAAAAAAGCATTAAGGCTGAATAAGGTCAAAATGTGGCAAAAAGAGCCACAAGCAGGAAATGTTCAGCAGCAATTTTACTCATGCAAGAAAAACGTTACAGGATTTTGTTGCTCTGAAAAATTAAGACTTTGCACTAAGCCACAAGTGATTAGTGGAAGCGAAAAGCATGAGCAGATAATTTTCAGTAGTGTCAGCTGCTTGCTGGAGGCTCTGGGAAGCTGCCTGCTCCTGTGGCTCCAGGCTGGGGACATCACTCCAGTGAGAACTTAAATACCCAGCTGGTGATGGCCAAGCCAAGAAGGCTGAAGGGAGGGGTAAGACAAAAGGGAGAACTTCCGATCTCTAGGCTGAACTATATCATATTATAAAGTTTATATAACAGCCTACTCTTGTGGGAGGACTGCTCTACAAGAACACAACCAGGTTGACATTGCAGCAAAATTTTCCAGTATTAATTTGTGAGCAAATTACAAGAACAAGTAAATCAAAACTCTCTTACTCAAAATATTTGGATCCATGCAAATGTCCAGGATGTGCATATCCGACTGAGCTGCAGAGAGCACAGCCAGAGCAGAGGAGAGGAAAGGAGATGCAATAAACCTGTGTGTGACAAAATTTCTGTGTGAGGATGAAGCATACAGACTCAACAGGGCACGGTGGCGGTGGAAAACTGCTCATTGTATTCCAGCATCTGCTAAGACGACAGGGCATGTAAACAGAGGGAAATGTATGTGTTCATAGTCTTTTCCATCATCTCAGCAAATAAAAAAATGGGAAACAGAGACAAAAGGAATAAATTAGGACTGAATACTACATGGATGATTTTTTTTTTTTGTCCACAACTCTATGAAAATGTCGAAGTTAAACAGCTATGACTTCTTTAGGCACATCCTGCCTGCACCCTGCCCACTTCTGTGGGATTCTGTGTATGAAAATCTCTATGGCAATGTCATCCCTTCCTTTGTGCCTTCAGCAGTGGGCTGAGGGTTGCCAAGAAGCTGCTGGTGGCATCTGCCCTCATGTGTAGGTGGAGCCACAAGCAAAATGAGCATCTGCTCAGGGCAGTGCTGCTTTACAGCACCATGGCAAAGAAACCACTGGATGGGAAACCATGTCCTCCACAGAATCTCCTCCTTTGCTCCAAAGCAGTTGCATGTGGCTGGGAAGCAGAGAAGGAAATGACCTCCTTCCCCCCACAATGCCATTCAGACTCAAAACAGTGCATCCCAACAACACCACTTTCCACACAAGCCCCTTTTCACTACCTTACCCACCACCATAAACCACTGCAACCCGCAAGCTGCAGCAGTGGGAAGGAGAGCTCTGCTTTCAGCAGCATTCACAGTCCCTCAGCTTCAGACAAAGGCCAAAATTGAACCAAAAGCTCTGCCAACTTTCTGACCCAGCTTGGTTTCTAGCTGTGAGATGTGGCTGGCTCTGCTTCGGAAAGGCTCCAAAAAATTGCAAGGTCTTTCCCACAGTGTCTCTCCTATACCCAGAAGCATTCCAGGTTTTGCAGAAGTTCTCCTTACCTTTTTCTCACATTTATATTTCTTTACTGACCTGCCCCATTAGCACACCACTGTGAAGGACCAGCTGTGAGAAACAAACAGCTGAGAAAAAGCCGATGACTTAATTTCATCACACATGGATTCTCACAGTATTCAAACAGCATTACCATATGTAAATGCAATGCAAAGGGAGGGAACAGGAAGTAGAGAGGAAGACCTTGTTACAGGGACTCCAGGCGCAAGCCACAGTGCTCAGGTAGCTTAGGCAATGTGGAGAACATGATAAGGATAAGGTGAGCAAACAGTTAGGCTGGACGAACAAATTTCTTTCTAAAAGGGACATAGAGGTTCAACTGATGCAAGCTTAGCTGTAGCCCAGCTGCCTGAGGAAAGGCACTCTCCATGCCAAGAACTGCTGAGGTCTATGCTTGGAACACTGACCTAATGAAGAAGTCACTTTTAATTAATTCATCAGCTCACAATATCAGTATTGTAAGAGTCCACAAGTGCCCGTAGCATCAGTGACATTTCTGTATGGGTGAGAAGGAAGCACACAGGGTGTGGACAAGCTGTGTATCAGTCCAGGAGAGGCTGTTGATGACTGTGCATATTGGGTTGTAAGAAGAACTTTCAATGACTTTTGCTAAATGGAGATTTCCCTGTGGATTTTTAATGTTCCCTTTCTTCAGAAAGGGCAGCTCCCTCCCATGACGGTTATATGTGGTCTGTCGAGTGAGAAAGTGGCTGTAAGTAAATGGGAGCACTAACCCTGACTGCTGGAGAGGTTTTCCATTGTCCCAGGAAAGGCACAGCTGGGTAGGAAGAGCAAGGCAAAATACACCAAGAGAGCAACAGCATTCCAAGGTAGGAAAACACAACATTAGTTAGGAAAACAAACTCTATTGCACTAAATTAGAATTGGGTTCAAATGAACCAAGGCTAAAGCTTGCTACGAATGAACTGCTAAGATGTGAAATGGACAGATTTTACAAGCTGACATCACATTCTTTTGAGATGAAGACTTTCAAAATCATTCCTGCTGCCCTGTCTCTGTAATGGAAACAGAAAAGCCATTTCTCCTACCTTTGCCTTTATCTTCTGTACTGGAAAAATCCACTTGCATGAAGCATTGCACTTCCTCCTGAACTGGCTTACCATCTCAATAATTGCTGTTACACCAGACAATTATTTCTGGTAAGACTTTAAAAAGCTAATTACTAGAATGCTGCTGCATTTGAACAGCAGCACTGTGCTTGCTGGAGTCAGCTCAGTGGAAAACCAACCTAAGAGCAATTTAAGATCTTGTTTTAAAGTTCAGCTTGGGCCAAATGCATTAAACCCTAACAGATAGCTTCCTTTACAAGTTTAACTGACTTCCTTTGACCTCCTGTTGGCAACTGACATTTCATTCTAAATGATCAAAGTTACATGAGCTTTAACAGAACTTCGTCCCTTGTGGAATTTCGGCATCTGAGTGAAAAATGGAACTTCCCAGTTGTGTGTGCATCATCTGACATGGGCATAGAGAGCTCATTTGGGTGTAGAAGGATAAATCACACTTAGAACAACACTGTGACCATTGGGTATGCAAGGCCTAAGCCAAAGTGACCTTGGGTGCAAATCAATTAGGACCAGGGGTGATCCTAGGCCAGGATTACCCAACTGCAAGCTTGAAGAATTGGAGGAGGAAAATGTATGTGCAATCCACCAGAAGCCTCTTGTCCCAGGGTACAGGCAAGCAGGCTGGTAGGAAGATGCTGAACCCTGAATGGTCACAGCTCACTCTTTACTGGAAACCTTGCCACACCCTGACAAACTCCAGTCTGCGCTTCTTGTTCACTGGTCCTCTTATTGCAGAGAAGAAAAACTGCACTTTTGAAGCATAACCCTTTTGCATGTGCCTTCCCTGCACCCAGGGCAGAGAACAGTTTTCTTTACTATATATAACTTCCTTGTGCATATTTCCAGAGTGACTTTGCTACTGCCAGCAGTTACTTCTTTGAAGACTGCATGGGATTTAATTTCCCCAGAGGAGTAAGTCCGCAGCACTGATCAATCAGGGGCCTATAGCATTAACTAGGGATGCACTCTATTGGACGCCAACAGAACAATTTTTGTATGTTTATGAGAGTTTCAGTCATTTAATTTGACTCATTTGCACTCGCAGAGGCCGTTATGGAATCATAGGTAACTTAAGCACCATATTGTGGGGGTTTCGGGGAAAAAAAAAACTTAATAAATGTATTAACTGTTTATGTCAGAGAATTTGAATGCAAATTTAACTCTGCAAATCTTACGGGAATTAAGAAATTTAATATCATAGATAGAACTTTTACCCAGTTGGACCACTTGAAACATGGCTATTTCTGTTACTATTGCATTTTTATGCAGTCATACCGTTCCCACCCCCACCTCCCCTCTTCCATTAAGCTTGAGATATGAACTGTAATAGATGAGGTACACACTGTTTTTAAGGGCTTCTTCAGTTTATGCATTCTGGATATCAAACAAGCACACAAGACTGCCACACTTCCTTGCAGGAAGGAGGAGTTAACATTCCCCACTCGTCCTGGGGTCATCAAGGGGAGTATAACGAGATTAAGAAACAGTTTACAATACTGCTTGGACAGTTACACTGTGCCATGCCCTTAGTACTACACAGGGCTGTTGAGTGATGTTCCAAGGGGCAGTTTAACTAATGATAATCAGTCTAAATTGATCAAGGAACAATTCCAAAAGTGGGGCCATTCCCAGGGTGGTGCAGAGTTGGAGAAAAGACACTCTGGAGCACCACTGCAGCTGCAGGGCTGCTTCTACCCGAAGATCTCTAACTACTGACCTGTCAGCCTCACCTCTGTGCCTGGGAAGATCATGGAACAGATCCTTCTAGGAGATATGCTAAGGCACAGGGAGGACAGGGAGGTGATCCAAGAGAGTGAGCATGGCTTTACTAGGGGCAAGTCCTGACTGACCAACCTAGAGGCTTTCTACAATGAAGTGACTGCATCAGTGGACAAGGGAGGAGCTATGGATGTCATCTATCTGGACTTCTCCAAGGCCTTTGACATGGTCACCCACAACATCTTTCTCTTGAAGATGGAGAAATACGGGTTCAATGGGTGGACTGTTCAGTGGATAAAGAATTGGCTAGATGGTCACATCCAGAAAGTAGTGGTCAATGGCTTGATGTCCAGATGGAAAAAGGTGACAAGAGGTATCCCTCAGGGGTCCATACTGGGAGCAATGTTGTTTAATATCTTCATTAATTATACTGACAGTGACACTGAGTGCATCCTCAGCAAGTCTGCTGATGACACCAAGCTGGGTGGTGCAGCTGACATGCCAGAGGGACAGGAT
>VZZY01022721.1:0-16066 GCA_013400335.1 Eurystomus gularis
CTCATGGTGTAGATAGGTGGACTTTTCGCTGGGTTAACAACTGGTTGAATGGCTGAGCCCAGAGGGTTGTGGTGAATGGAGTTANGTTGTGGTGAATGGAGTTATACAGTTGGTGGCTGGTCAAAAGTGGGGTCCCCCAGGGCTCAGTTCTGGGGCCAGTCTTGTTTAATATCTTTATTGATGACCTGGATGAGAGGATTGAGTGCTCCCTCAATAAATTTGCAGATGACATGAAATAAAGCGGGAGTGTCGATCTGCTTGAGGGTAGCAAGGCTCTGCAAAGGGATCTGGACAGGCTGGATCAATGGGCTGAGGCCAATTGTATGACATTTAACAAGGCCAAGTGCCGGGTCCTGCACTTCAGACACAACAGCCCCTGGCAACACTGCAAGCTTAGGGAGATGTGGCTGGAAAGCTGCCTGATGGAAAAGGACCTGGGGATGGTGCACAGCTGACTGAACATGAGCCAGCAGTGTTCCTGGGGTGGCCAAGAAGGCCAATGGCATCCTGGCCTGTATCAGAAATGGTGTGACCAGCAGGAATAGGGAGGTGATTGTGCCCCTGTACTTGGCACTCGTGAGACCGCATCCTGAGTACTGTGTCCAGTTTTGGGCACCACAGTATAAGAAGGACATTGAGGTGCTGGAGCAGGTGCAGAGAAGGGCAACAAAGCTGGTGAGGAGTCTGGAGAATATGTCTTATGAGGAGCACCTGAGGGAACTGGGGTTGTTTAGCTTGGAGGAGACGAAGCTGAGAGGAGAGCTCATTGCTCTCTACAACAACCTAAAAGGGGGTTGTAGTGAGATTGGTGCTGGTCTCTTCTCCCAGGTAGCTAATGACAGAACAAGAGGTAATGGCCTCAAGTTACGCCGGGGGGGGGTTAGATT
Organism: Eurystomus gularis; assembly: GCA_013400335.1. NCBI lineage: Eukaryota > Metazoa > Chordata > Aves > Coraciiformes > Coraciidae > Eurystomus > Eurystomus gularis. The sequence goes on from VZZY01022721.1 coordinate 888, forward strand.
GGAAATTAGGAGGAAGTGCTTTACTGAAAGAGTGGTTAGGCAGTGGAACAGGCTGCCCAGGGAAGTGGTGGAGTCACCATCCTGGAGGTGTTAAAAAAATGAGTCGATGTGGTGCTTCAAGGCATGGTCTAGTAGTCAGGGAGCTGTCAGGACGATTATTGGACTTGATGATCCTAGAGGTCTTTTCTGACCTAATTGATTCTATGATGGTTTGGGAGTAGGAAGGGCAAGTGACTAGTTCATCCATGATTCAACCTATGGTCCCTAAGTGTTTTGTCTAGGATGGGGTAAGACAACCAGGGCAAAAGAGAAGCAGGAGCAGTTTGCATAAAGTTTGAGAAGGCCAGAAATAGATTTTATGGTTGAGCAATCATTTGGAGACTGAGGGATTAGAAGGAAAAATATTTCCAAATATTTTTCTTTTTGTATTGGCCTTTTTTTCCAAGCAAGAATTTGTAATGAGTGATTGAGGCCAGAATATTAGCTATCCATATTATGCAAACATCTGAGGCAAAACATTGTCCTTACCTTTTTCTATCCTATCTTTCTTCCTGACTGACATTTATTTTTGCATTGTTCCATCCATCTCTCTCTGTTTCAACGGAGAAAAAAATAAAGTGCTAGCAAAACATACAGAATCGTGAAGCTCTGAAAGGAGTCAGCCCTCAGTAACATATTGGAGGGGTTTGGAAAGGGTAGTAGCAGCTCAGGTATCCTTTACATATCATTATATTGTGACTGAGTCCCCTCTCTAGCTAGCTTTTATCCGTCTTGGTGAAACTGACAGTGAGTATCATTAGTAAGCATGTGGGCTTTTTATGAAGATGCTGATCCTCTAGGGCCTGGACTAACACATTGGTACATGAGACTCTGAAGAGGCACCAGGTTGGGTTGGTGTGCCCTCAGGTCCTCCTTGAACATCCTACTGCAGGAGGAGAAAGGCTTCTCTGGGACAGGCAACTTTGATCCCCCTTCCCTCACCTCACTTCACAAACACTGACACGTTACAGAATGGCTTTGTCTTGTTTTGAGATTTGGCCATGGCCTGGGAAACTGTGGGTTGGAAGTGGCACACAACCTGAGAAGTGGGCCAGGCTGGCCGGGCTGAGCTGCTTCTCCACTGGGAGCAGGGTCCTGCCCCACACTCTGCTAACAGCTGTGAGCAAAGGAGTGGTTTGGAGGAGGTTGTTTTTCTCAGAAGTGTCCACAAAATGCACTTCTGTCCTTCTGTGCTGGTTTGCAAGAAACACCTCCACCATTTGTCTGAAACCTGATAAGTCTGAAAGATGGTCTGAGGGTAATGAGATCTTATCTATCTTTTGCTTCCACACAATTTCTAGCTCATTCAAAGTAAAAATAGTGATCATAAAAATAAAAAAAGGAATTTCAATGTAAGTTTCTTCGAAAGCACAGATCGCAGTCTCCAGGGAAGATAGCTACAGACAGGACTTGCACAGCTGATCTGTGTAGACCAGTGGAGTAGTGGAGTAATGGTTCCTCAGCCAAATGGCTCAGATACATCTCCAAATGCTATGAGTCTACAGGACAAACTATAGAGCAGTGATTTGCTTAACAGATTTTCCTAATCCGTTTGTGCATTGTTTTGCCAATTACCCAGCCCAGCACAAAAACCGCCACCACCACAAGGAGGCAGATGCATAAGCAGATATAGATTTTATTATCTATCCCCATGGGGTGCAGAAAAGACGTTACATGGCTGGAAATAGAAGAGATAAAACCACTTACCGCGGCTGATATAACAAAAGGAAAAACGAACTTAACTACAAACACAATAATAGAAGGGAAAAGAAACCAGGCGATCACCTCAACAATCGAGGGGGAGACTAACCATACCTCAAATATCACCACAGCCATGCACAAACCACCCTGGCAAATACCTGAGAGGTGCACCAGCAGTACATGGTACATTCCACAAAGGTACATGGCTAAACTATGACAGACACCAAAAAGGATAAGCAATCAAATCCATTACCAGTATTACCCTTGTCCCGTCCAATATACTCGTTCTGTCCCACCATTGCTGGGAAATCCTGGTTGCAGAGAGAAGTTGGGGGGGCCTCAGGGAAAAACCCTGTCTGGTACGTCCACCCACAGGTTGGCTTTTTTCATAAGTTCTCTACAAGCAGGACCAGCTTTTACACTGTTGGATAAACAATTCAGGTTGCATAGGCAATCCTCAAAAATAACTTCAAAAGCGGGACATCTGCTGTTTTTTCCTCCTTATTGGGTGCCATCCAATGTTGGCCAAGCCTGGGAAGAAACTCAAAGAGGAGAAGGCACCTCTATCTGCTTTGGTTTGTCTCTCAAGATAGCTGTGTGTCCGTTCCCACAGCTAATTTCCCAGCAGAGAAAAATCCTCTGCTGGTTTCAGCCATACTATCCGGTTGTGAGATTCATCCATACGTCAACTTTAATTCAGGGCCTATTGCTCTGGCCCTAGCACTTCATGCATCCTTTTCCCTTCATGAGGATGCTTATTGCTGTGTGTGAGACTGGTAAAACATTAGGTACACAAAGTTGCAACTGTATCACTTCTTTGCAGTCCAGGTACTGAAAGAGATATACTACTGTGATATTTTCACTGCCCAATTAAGTAGCGGTTTATTTTGGTGGGAGAAATGATTATTATAACCAGAATAATAATGAAAATAGTTGCATGACTTGGGCAAGTTCCTTCAAATTAACTTGATCCCAGTTTGATACTGTCCTATGAGGAACTGAAAGTCTTTATTAACACTGTACCCTGGTAAGAGTAGTTTCTGAGAAATAAGTCATGCTATTAAAGAAATACTGTAACATCAGCTTACTCCTTTTGCTGGTGCTCTGCAAACTTTGTCATGCAGGGATACAGGAGGCAAATCACTGTTTTGCACAGTAATGATAGGACCACTGTCCCCTCTGGTCATTTGTTACACCCAGTTGCGTTTTACTCAGGTTGTTTGCATTTCTTGGCAGGAAGGGTTTCTTCTCAAGTATTTAACAAAAATCTCCTGGCAAATGTGGTATGGGTATTGATCAGCACTCTGCATATGATGGTAGTGTCAAACAAAAAGAAATAAAAGCACATTCCCTTTTCAGAATGATGTCTATCATGGCTTGATTAAAAGTAGCCTTATATTTTTGGGGGTCCTTGGAAGGTTGATTAAGTTTTGTTATATTAATACATGGGAATTCAAATAATTTTTGTGTTGGATTCTAACCAGTCTGTACTCTACCTTACTATAATGAATTTTATTCACTAGGACTGAAACTGGTTAGCTACAGGAAACTGAAATAGTCTTAGTGCCTTCCTGACGTCACTAGAAAATGAAGTTCTTTCTTAACTGTGCTCTTGACACTCTTTACTGCTAAAAAAGCAGTAAAACACAGATGAAATAAATATGAAACATTTCTTTTGTAGAAAACAATTGTTTTACTTCTGGGAAAGGCAGAACCAGCCAACTAACAACAAAGCAATAAAAATAAATTAGCAAACAAAAATAAACAAGGGAAGTCAAAAGATGCTTTATTTTACTTTTTCTTTCCTTTTTTTTTTTTCTGTGAATATCACACTGTTAATTTTGTGCTAAGTTAGCGAAGAATACAAGTACAATCTCAGCTCTGAATCTAGCTTCTCATTTTTTGAATGGTCTCATGGTATTGCGTTATAAGGGGTGATGTATCACAATAGTTGATATATGTATATACTGAGTATAAAAATGTGCTTTCCAACACCTTATCTGGTATCTATAATGAATTCAGGGTTGCCTTACCCTAGTTTTATTTAAATTGATGAATGACAAGCACATAGGGCTATAGAAAATATAGTGTAGGAAATTGTTCTTCAATTCCTGGATCATTAGGAGAAACTTGTTTTAACTTTTGCTGCATTGGTAGTAAAAGACAGACATAAGTTCAATACTTTCTGGCACTAGCCATTAGAAAGTCATGTTAATTTTCAGTAAAAGATATTTTAAAAGGCATGCTCATATGTAGATAAAAGAACATACCAATGGAGTTTCATGTATTCCTATTACTATTTCTGAGAGCTTTAAGCACATAAGTGGTTGCAGAGGATTCTGGTTACAGACTATTTTTCTGATGTAAAGTTTATGTTTACTAGAGGTAGAATAAAACCTGAAGTTTGATTCAAACTTTGTCACTTGAATTTTGGTCACACATTATCAGCATATTAAGTGAAGAGAGGCATGGGAGAGAGTTGTGTGAGCATTTCAGGGCAAGGGGGTTGAAAATGAGGACTGTCTTTTTAAATATTTTTTTTCTTCTTGTCCTCTGAGGTAAGTATTAATTTCTACTAAGGGGAAAGAGAGGGCATAAGATTGATCCTCTGCTCGAAAATATAAAAGTCTCTTCACCTATATGTATTCTTTTGTATGACTTGCTCTTTGAGTGTCATATAAGTGGAATAAGGTCAGTTTCTGTTCTGCTATCTTGTGCACAGGATGCTTTGTTAGCTGTACTTGGGGCAGACTGCTGACATCACTGCTATCATGTAGAGTGACCATCCCTCACTCGCATGCCCAACGGGTGAACATCCCACTCCACATGTTGCCAACCTTGCACTTGTGGAGGCAGACATCTATCCTCCACTCTGCTCAGACCCTCAAAGCATGACACTGTCATAACCCTGTGATGCATACCTACAGAGACATACTAATATCTTCCCAGGGTATGTGAAAGGCTCACAGTTAGTTAGCAGAAGGGAGCTGTGTCCTCTTCCTCCATCTCACTTTCTTCATTTGTTTGCTCTCTGTATTCTTCAAGTATTATTCTTCTCTAAGATTGTCAGTAAATCAAACAGAAAAAGAACACCCTGTTTTGAATGGCTGGAGATAGAGGGGAATTTTTCTTCAATTTCTTTTCCTATTCTCTGTCTTCACAGGGAGGAACAATTTTAAAACATTTCTTTTTAGTGTTGAGGTGGGATATCTGTTGCTAATTTTTATCCTCAGGCCTCAGATTATTTTTGATTCTTATCAAGCTATGTGTCTCAGACCTCGCTCTATCAAAAATGTCCATCTCTCAGTGCAGGAACTGGCAAGCTCTCCTGACAGCTGTTCTGATTAGAAAGCATCCAGCTCAGGATGGTGGTCAAAATCTCACAGCAACCAGAACCACCTCCATCCCTCACCTAGAACTGTGAGAGGAAACACTGACCGATCATCTTTATGTGGTGACTCTGAGAGCCTGATTATTCATGCCAGGACATCATCTTTATGTTTCTATAATTTCCACTGACCTCAGAATGCCTCCAGTATTTAAAATTCCTGTATGGTCTTAAGAGTCAGTCTTTGTATCTGAATATCTCTGTAGTGTAGTGTTTTGGAGAGGTTTAGATTGGATAATAGGAAAAATTTCTTCACAGAAAGGGTTGTGAGGCACTGGAACAGGCTGCCCAGGGAAGTGGTAGAGTCACCATCACTGGATGTGTTTAAAAGACATATAGATGTGGTGCTCAGGGACATGGTTTAGTGGTGACCTGACAGTTCTGGGTTATCAGTTGGACCTGATGATCGTAAAGGTCTCTTCCAACCAGAGTGATTCTATGATTCTAAGACAGGGCCATTCAACTCCAATAAATGGACATAAATCTATCAATCTTGGTTTTATTTGGTTTGGTTTTTAGTATGAGCAGAAAAAAAATATTTAAGTGGAATACCATTCTTTAGCTGGAAAACCTTTGAGGAACAAAAAGTGATTTTTCCGTAACACTGACTGCACTTTAGCAGCAGCTAAATTTCTTAGCAGCATTGGAATCAATTGTTAATCTCTCAAATAAAAAGCAAGTTTGACATAGCAGTTCTGCCATCAACACATCTACTTGAAATGCATTTGGACAGTTGTAATCCTCTATAGAGATTCATAAAGTCAGAAAAGAAGACAAACCTTTCTCTTGCTTTGACTTCTGAATTATGCCTCCAAGGGTGTGAGCTGTTGTTAACCTACATTTACTGGCAGAATTAGCTAGAGAAGATGATCAGTGCTTAACATATGCAGACAGAAACTGTCAGCTGGAAAAGATGGGTGTACAGAAATGGCTCATTTCCTTCAAATGAACAGCATTCCCATTTTCCAGTGTCCAAGGCAAGCAGTGTACTAGCAATGCATAGGGAATGGGAATGAGATCAGGAGCAGAAAGCCAGCTTCTACATGAAATGCAAACCAGTTCACTGCTTGCAACTCCTTCACACCTCCTAGGATCTCCCACCTCACATTTCAGGACAAGGAGAGGGAAGGCTGCTACTTCTGCTAAGCTGAGATGTCAGTATGAAAGGCAAGCCAGGAGTCCTGTATGGGAGTCAACAAGGTACTGTTGATCACTTGATGGCTGTCAGCTGACAGCCAGTGCCAGAGCTAACTCAGTGGGAGCAGCATATCAAACTGAGTTCCTGCAAATTCTCTGAGAGGAAAAGTATTTTTCTCAGTTAAGCTATGCCTGTCTGAAAAAAAAACAAACCCAAAACAACAGAAAAGGAATGGTAAACAGAGAGATTACCTTCTCCACATTCTCTTCAGATGTATTTCATTTCTGCAACTGGAAAGCACAGTTGAAGGCTGTCATTCTCAGTAGTAGTCTTCTGCTGAGGAGCTCTGGAACATCTACTGTCTCCTTAATCTACCAGACACACTGCAGGTAGAAAACTGGTTACTGGCTGTATTGGAAGCTGACTTCTGACTCACACTTCATAACTGCTTTCGTCTCCTAGAGAAGTTTGTTTGAACTACAGGGAAATTGGCTCTGGGAATGAGGTAGCGTAGTGCAAGATAGTGATGGCAACAGAATGTCTTCCTACTGCCTCATTTGGCTTCAAGGGGATGCTGCTGGTTCCTAGGCTCATGATGAGTGCTGCTATCAGGAGGCAGGGAGAAGATGAAAGGCATGCACTAGAATTATGGCCCACTATGGGCCATTTCTTGTTGCACTTCAGCTGGCAAAACACAGAGAGCTCCAGCTGATCAGTTCTGCCATTGTTCATCCTGGCACTTCTCACCCTCTGCACTTCTTGCTTACAATTCTTTTTCTAAGTTATTTTTTTAAAGGAAAAAAATCTATACTTTTAGTCTGAACATCTCTTTCAGAGAAAGTTTCTTTGCTTAAATTTTTAACTAAACAGGTTTCCTTATAATGGTAATTTATTTCTAATTGATAAGTCTTTAGATGTTGTGAGTAATTGGTTTGACAGAGGATCTATCCTCTTCCCATGATATTTTTTTTAAGTGCTCCTTTGTAACCAGTTTCACTTGTTCTTAGAGTATTGGCTATTTACCTATGTCTATGCCCAAAGAAGCACTGTGACCTGTGAATCCACACCTAACTGAAATGTGGCTTTGGAAGTTCATTAGCCATAGCAGGTTTGTAGCCAGGGTAGAAATTTACAATGAAGTTCTTGTTTGCAGTTGGTAAATAGGATAATAAATAAAAATAGCATAATGAAAAGATAAGCTAAAGGTTTTATTAAAATCTAAAAAAACAACCAAAACAATTTTAAAAACTTAAAACTTTTTAAAAACTCAAACATAAGGCTCTTCCTTAAAACACAGTAGCTGGAGAGAGACATACTGGAATAGTAACAGACTATGCCACTTGTCTGTGAAGTGACAAACTGATGTTAATTTTGTCTTAAGACTGAATAATTTAGGGAGAAAGACTCTGAACATGCTTGGGGGTTTTAGTTTCAGAAACCATCCTAAAAATGTTGGAAATCATTAATGTTCCTAAACTGCTTTAACACCTTTTAAAACTTTCTCCATTTTTAAGCAGTATCTGTATTATTAGAACCTGACTACTTTAATACTGCAAACTGGTTTATATGTCTAGAGTGCCCTTCTGCCTAAGGCTCGTCTTGCATATATGTTTCTCTTTATTTCCTAGTTCACAAAAAATGCTTTCAGTTTTCAATAAAAATGGTGGGAATATTTGTTACCATTGAACCGCTGCTTCACTAGAAGACAGAAAGTGAGAAATGAAGTCACAGGAGCCAGGGGCTTGCTTTGGTGAGAAGCAGGAATAAGGATATGGATGGAAGCTGGGAATGCCGTTCTGTTGAGTGATTCTGCCTAATAAAAAGGTGGCACATGTTGCATTTCCCAGTGCTAGCATGACTGAATTGGTACTTAATTTCCTTTAGATTTTCTTCAGATAGTGTGACTAATAGGTTTTCTATATTCTTGATCCTTTCTAATGCAGTTTGTTTAAGATTGGTTTCTATTCCTGGTTTAGATGTAAACTGTTTACAGAGAGCTGTTTATCTAAGCATGTCTTGTTATTAAGCCTCTTTATTAACATGTGCCTTGCAACTCAGATGGGCTGGTTTAGTGGTTAAAAGTATGCTAATTCACACAACATTGTCATGAGTAAATGTCTACAAACAAATATCTGCAATGAATATTAGAAATTCATTTTAAAATGAATTCATTCTAAGTAAGAAGAAATGGTCAACTGCATTAAGGCACAAATTCACTTTTGAAGTAACTTTTAAATTCAAAACTTGGGCTATAGCTTTTTGCAGGGTAGAAAAAGCGTTGAAAAGCAGCTCAGCAGAGATGGAGGGAAGGGTAAGAGGGTAAGAGTATGACTATCTTTGTTGCCAGTATAATCTAGATGAAAGTTAATTTTTAACTAGACGAAATAAATTCAGAAGCCTAAGCAAAACATCATTGGCTCTGGAATATGCTATATTTATGGATATACCTGGTCTCTATTCTCAATGTGTAGACAAATCAGTGGCTAATATTTATAAAGGCCTACAATGTTAAGCACTTTGTAAATACAGTGAAACTTTTTCTAGAAGTCCTCTTACATGTGACAAAAATGAGTGGCTCTACTAAGGGAGTTTCTTTTGCAAAATATTTTTAGAGCACTTGGGAGCAGTGCTATAGTCTAGCATTCCTACTTCTTCTACTATGTGGGAATATCTCTGTAACTTGTCTGAGTCTGGGAACCACAGCAGTGCAAATAGCTGCTTTAGATATGATGCACAAAGCAGTTTTAAGAAAGAATCTAGAGTAATGGAGGAGAAGTGAACATTATAATAATGGAAAAAAGTAAGAAAGGACCACTCTTTTATTTAATCATGCTCAAGAAAAATTCTGTCAGGTTGTGAATGTTTCAACATGTCTGTGACTGTACGCAAAAGTTAGCACATGAAGGGGAAGTGCTGTGGTTGAATTTGAAACATTTTTCATTATTCTAGTAGCACTGTAAGTAAAAGTGTTAGTACAATAAGTTACCTCAGGATCACTTTATTTCCATTAATGACACAGGAAATACTATTGAAATTATTCATCCAATACTGACTCCTTTAAGATGAGAGCTCTGAGCTTCTACAGCATACATATAAATAACTGATTTAGAAAAAGGTGTTCATATTTTTTTAAAATGCCATAAATTACTATATGAAAATTAAGTGTTAGCTACAGAATCACAGAATGGTAGGGGTTGGAAAGGATCTCTGGTGATCATTTAGTGCAACCACCCTGCCAGAGCAGGTTCACTTAAAGCAGGTTGCACAGGACAGTGTCCAGGTGGGTTTTGAATGTCTCCAGAGATGGAGACTCCACCACCTCTCTGGGCAGCCTGTTTCAGTGTTCTGCCACCCTCTAAGTAAAGAAGTTCCTCCTCATGTTTAGATGGAATTTCCTATGTTCAAGTTTGTGCATGGTACCTCTGGTCCTGTCACTGGGCATCATTGTAAAGAGTCTGGCCCCATCGTCCTGACACTGGCCCTTTAAGTATTTATAAGCATTGATAAGATCCCCCCCCTCAGCCTTCTCTTGCCTTAGAGGATGCTATGGGAGACAGTGTCAAAAGCCTTACTGAATTCAAGGTAGACAATGTCCACTGCCCTCCCCTTATTGATCCATCCAGTCATTCTCTTGTAGAAGGCTATCAGATTAGTCAGACAGCAGTAGTCACAATTCATAACAACCAAATTCCAGTTTTTCTACACAAGCTTCACATTTGGGACATGTACTTCTCAGTTTTAGTTCTGTACTTTACTCAGAGGCAGAGGTAATGATTTGTTTTAAATCACACATAGAGAAAAGCAGCTGAGAATTCTTACTGCTTTAAGACTTTTATCATTTAAGCCTAATTTGAAATCCTATCTATTTTTAAGCTGCTGTCTACAAATACCAAATAGCCCTATTTTTATGGTTCTGTAGTCAGCACAATACTGACCCACCAAGTAGTCACTGTGCTTGATATTGATAAAAAGCAAACAATGTCCACAGTACTAAATGTTTGAAAGGACAAGACTCTTATATTATAATTTTTTTTTGGATTTGCAATATATATTCCATAAGAACAGGCCAGAGGAGCATATTTATTTACATTTTTTTTAGCAAATAATTTTTATCATTATCAGAAGACCGGAAAAGTAAAGAAAAACAAGGTGTATTAAGAGAAAAGAAGTTAAATTTTATCAATGCATACCTGATTGTAAGCTCTACCAGTAAAGGGCCCTGCTAAGGTCTCCAAGAATATTGAGGAACAATTATGCTTCCTACTCTTTATCTGTCAGTATTCCAGTTCATAATATAAAAGGTGTTTGTGTGGATGTGCACATCTTGTTCAATACAACTAAATGTTATTTCTGCCTTAATAGTTGTATAGCCAAGATGTTTCAACTATTTGTCATAGCTCATGTTTCCTACACTGCCATTATAAGTTACAAAACATGGAGGGATTTCTCCACCTGAAGCATGTATCATCTGTAAACTTCAAATCTCAGTGCAACTCCACAGCAGGCATGGCAGCTTTATGGACTTTTAGCGTTTGATACCACTCTGTCTCCAAATTTTTGTAATTAATAAAAGGTAAGGCTAGCTGTGTTTATAGGAGATACAACTTCTCTACTGACATTGGCACAATATTTCAAAACATTTCCATGACAGAAAAACACTCAGAGAACCTGAAAATCTGTGCTTCACTGGAGACTAAGTCCCACAGATACACTGGAAAAATCAATTGTTTTGAAATTTAAAAGCAAATCCTTATTCACAAATAAGAAAGGTATGGGTAGCCTGGACCAAGACTGCCACATGAAATAATGGCAACAGGATAGTTGTGTGGTCCTTGTTTTTTTGTTTGTTTTGTAATGGATCCTCAGAGGATTCCAATATTCCTAAAAGGCAACATAAATTTTCTTGGATAGCTGTAACATTCAGACTGTCATAATCAGTGGTTAATGAATGTTGATAAAGAGTTTGCTTTGAATTCATCTGAGTTTACTGAGCACTGAGAAGCATATGAACTTTTGGAAGTGTGTCCACAATGCCAACTATAATTCAGCAATTAGAAATTCAGCATTTTTGTTGCTGCTGTTCTTTATCTGGCAACATCACTGGTTTCCTTTTTTTTTTTTTTTTCATCCAATGTGGGACACACTGATTAAATAATGTCCTCTGGAAAAATATTTTCTGACATAAATTCTTGAAAGTGGTTGCTTCATCCCCTATATAATAAAGATATTGCCATTCCACTTTCAGTATGGAGGTGGTTTGATTCTGTTACTTGTTTGGCATCTTGCACATCCAAAGTGTCTCTGCTGAGCACTTCCAGTGTATTTGAGTATGACATATTCTAAGGTGTTAGTAGTTAATGAACTGCACATAGGTTCTGATTGTATCTTTTACTTTCTGTAGCCCCCAGTGTGGTACCAAAGATTTAGCAGTGACCTTGGTCAGCATACCTATCCTTGTTAGTAACTCTAAACACAGAGCATTATCATTTCAGAAAGCGCAGTTAGAAGAGACTGAGCTGAAAATTAATGTCACTGAACAGAATTAGTTCTAACCCAAATCAGGACGCAGTTAAATCCTTATACCAGAGAAACGTAAAATGGGTGGGTACTCAGGCCTGCTGTGTCTCCAACAGCTCATATGGGAGCTGTTTCAGTCTTCATGATGTCGAAGGAAAAGATAGAAAGCAGGGAAGAAGATTTTCTAGCCTAGTTTTTGCTGCTTTGATTTTCAATGCCTGACCTACAGCTCTTTACTTGCTGAAAATACCATGTCCTGGTTTGAGGTAGAACCAAACCAATTCTGTTTCAGTGATTTTACTTTTCAGCTGAGCCTCTTCTAACTAACTGCACTTCCTGAAGCTAACAGCATGTTTTTTCAGACAGTGTCTGCTTCTAGCAGTGATAACCCTTGATGTTTAGAGTTACTACCAAGGGTTGGTATTCAGACCAAGGTCACTGCTAACTCTTGTGTACCACATCAAGGCATGCAGAAAGTGAAAGGCTGCACCTGTAGGGAGGAGAATCTGGGACAGGTGACCCTAAACTGACCAACGAGGCATTCCATCCTATACATGTCATATTCAGTATAAAACTGAGGGATCATGAGGGTCTTGATCCTTCCCATCGGCCCTTCACTGGCCTTTGCTTTGCATCTGCCTTCGGGACTCTTCCCTTCGGCCTTCCCTTCTTGGACCATCTTATGCCTTTGATCCCGATTTGTATGTTCTTGAACCCAGCTCCTGAATCGGTTCCCGTCAGCTGCTGAGCCCGATCTGGGACTTTGCCAGTGCCTGCTCCACAGCCTTAGTGGTGACAGTGATGTCATTGCTATCAGAGAGAGGTTGAGTTCAATACTGGTTTTATATATATTTGTTTATATCCCATTTTATTACTATTATTATCTTCATTAAAGTTGTTTTAGTTTTCTTTTCTAATCTGGAAGCCTTTCCCTCATTCCCTTCCTCTCGTATTTGGGAGGGGACCATAAGTCTCTCTCCCTTATCTTCTTTCTCTTCCTCTATTTCGGGGCAGGAAAGAGGCGTTAACAGAGAGTGTCTGTTGTAGGTCTGGTGGATTGAACCTAAACCTCGACATACTGGGAGCATGAAAAGAAAATCTTGAATGCCACAATCCAAAATGGCATATTGTGAGGCAGACGTAAAATACTTTCCATACAAGTGGGAGACGTGGGTTCAGGTTCTTTCCAACAAGACTGATCTATTACCCAAGTCATCAAGTCCTTGCTGGCTTTACCACTGAGTGTCCTCTCGTTTGACCAGTTAAGGTGACCCATTCAAATTGCTTCCTCCGTCTCTAGTGCTTTATTTTTTTTGCTTTTTCACATGTCATATCTTACTTTAATATATTATTCAATGAAATGTTTATTTACTTGTTTGTTTTTTCTTTCCACAAATAATCTAAATAAGCACTTTGTGAGAGAAATAAAACTGAAGTTACTTTTAATTTTTTTGAGCTTGGCAGCTTTTATGCGCACCACTCTTTTTATTAGCTGGCAATTACAGTCTTGGTGATGTAGAAATAAGAGCAATTGGATGGGAGAAATCAATCATTTTGAACCTATATACCTTCCATATATTAAAAAATTCACAGAATCAAAGCAGGGCTAACAAATTATCAGGAAAACCAATTATGGTATAGAAAAGACTTAGAATCTTTTTCCTTATATTTTTCATCAGGTCTGAAGTTAGTGAAAATGACTTGATAGGGGTCTGTAATTGCTTCATTCGTTAAAAGCTGCTGTAAATGATTCCGGCTTTGAGAAAAAATGTTGTTGATTTCTTCTTTTGTGTTCACTCCCTCTGCTTCAAGGCTTTTACTTTCTCTGCTAGGCAAAGTGCCCAGAAGCCAAGGAAATTAAGCAGGACTGCTTGGTTCTGGTTCTAGGCTAGTGTCAATAGCAGCTCTGGGAATTGGCTGTTTCTGCCACTAGTCTCTGTAATGGTTATGTTCAAAATGGCTCATGTCATCACATCATCAATTGAATGTCAGAGAGAAATGCTTCAAAACAGGGGCAAGGAAAGAAGCAGGAGAATAATACCGTAATATCTTCCTGTTTTCTTTTCTGCCTTTCCATCTTCTGATTTTTTTAGTCAACATATGTGCCTTACCTGTGACAGGATTGTATACTGAAGTGTAAAATATTACCTGTTAGCAATTTATATCTTCATGACTCACAATGGAAACCTTGTTATGTATCAAAGGAAGCATAACATAATGAAATAGGGTGTTATTTTGGGTGTTCCCATAATACTGAATTTTTCTTAGGGTGTTTTTAAAAATATCTGTGATTCTAAAACCTTGAAAGTAATATTCTTACACAGTTTTCTGTTACTTTGGATTATACATACTACAATAAGTATATATTTATCATTTTATTTCTTCATAGATATTTCATTGATCATAACACAGAAGAAGATAGGTATTTCACCATTGATGCTAGCACTGGGACCATTAAGACTGCCAAGATCTTTGACAGAGAAGAGACACCTTGGTACAACATAACAGTGGCTGCTTCTGAGATAGGTAAATAACATATTTGTCACATAGTATTTAAAAAAAATAGAAAGAAAAATATTATTTTTTAAGAAACGCTTATCTTGAGATGTTATATTCTTTTCAATGCCTTTGGATTTTAATCCTTTTTGGGTAAAGGAAAGTTTTCTCTGTAAGTGTGAATTCCCTAATTCCACAGAACAAATAAGCAAAACCCCACATGCCTATATAATTCCACCTGTGTAAATGTACCATGTTTTTGTATATGTAACAGAAGGGTGCTGGTTTACCCAGGAACATTTCCAAGCATTCATTGTCCTCAGATCAACAGCTTGTTCCATTTATATTTCATATTTCGTATATCTTAGAAGAGAATACTATATAGTGCTGGCAAATTCATCCTTATTTATTTTGTCTGCTATTAGCTGGTTTTGGTGAATTGCATGTTAAATATGCCAATATTAATTTATATCTGACAGGTGCCCAGTAGTTATTGATTATCAGTGTATACCTCTGGCCTTATAATAGACAAATTTCCACTGCCTCAGATAAGCCCTGAAACAGTCAAATAAATATCTGACTGAGTAGTTTCAGATAAATCTTTTTACATGAAACAAGGACAGTTTAAAGAATATGTCAGTTAATCTTTTTATTACAGTGTCTTTTTCTTGGCCAGCCATTTAATAATAATAGTTTAATAATAATAGAAGCAAAAGCCAAGCAAATCCGCACACGGAAGCAAAGGAAAACAAAGTTATTCTTTGCTTCCCATCAGTAGGCAATGTTTGGCCACTCCATGGGAAGCAGGGCTCCAAGACGTGGAGCGGTTGCTCTGGACAACAATGGAATGGCAACCCCCCCCCCCCCCCCCCCCCCCCCCCCCCCCCCCCTCGCTGCCGT
>VZZY01022721.1:30684-47605 GCA_013400335.1 Eurystomus gularis
CTTGGCAGGAGCGATGTGCTCCCTTTGTGTAGTGAAGCAGAAAAGAGAAAGTTTGTTTTCTTTTCCGAAATTTATGTCCTGTGTTATCACACTTCCGGCTTCTAGAAGGTTTGCAGAATTGATTTATGGGAATTAGAGATTTTTGCTCACTGTTTTAATAAGGCAAAAAAATCATGTGGTTGGTTCACCACAACCTGTCTTTGTATTGTCTGGCTACCAAGTATTGGAAGATCTTTAGTGTCAGCCATTCCTCTTTCCTTCTGTGAAGAACTCAGTATCATAAGTAGATTTGGGCTGATTATTCCTACTCTTTAAAAGACATTTATTATTACACTGACCAACAGGTGGCCTAGCATAAATATTTGGGGAACAGGAAATCTCTGTGACTTCCTCTCCTTTTGGAATAGATAATTTACAGAAGATACCCTGTTTCCTATCTTTTGAGCAATTGTTTGTGCACTTGTGCTCTTACCTCAGTTTTCCTCAGTGCTCTTATTGAGATATCTCACTCAAAGCCTTTTTAAATCTAAGTAGACCTATCTATCAGCTGAATATCTCTCACTAACATGCTTATTAAAAATAAAGTTCTGAAAACCTCAAAGCCAAATATAGAATTAGAACTTGTAAAAGACTAATTTTTTTAAAAAAAGATATATCTCTTAAGCATTACTTGCAATTGCTTTCAACATATTCTAGTATTTTTAAAATTATATAATTTAACAGTAATTGTCAAATTGTTATAATTAATAATAAACTAAAGCATGCAGCAAAGCTGGCTCAGAAATTCTCTGTTTGCTGAGGGTGGCCTCCTTTTCAGAGGAATAATAGAAAAAGTTGTGATAGTAGTGAAATATAATTTCCATGACACCAGTTAACACGCTGTAAATTAACACACAGATGTGTGTACATGTGCACACAAACACACAAAGATGTGTTCAACTTCTTCAAAATCAGGATGTATAAATATTGTGCTACCAATATGAGCTACCTTACCCTTGATGATCTTATTTCTAATAGCCACAGGAAATCAGTGCTAGCTGGCAAGGAATGCCTCTGCTGTAAGTTTGTCCTGTATATATTTCTGTATTTATTGATTCCGTTCTGAAAAGGATCTGAGTAGAATTTAGCACCTGCTCTCTATCCTCTTCAATTAGTTCCTCTCCGTTCTTGAAATTCTTTATTTTCTTGCCAACTCTTGCCTTTAAAAAAATAGCATAACCCTTTAGTTTCATCACTTCAGTGCTGTTGAGTGGGCTATACAGCAACTAAGGTACATTTTTGTTTTACTCAGTTTTCATAAGGTGCATATTAATATTTGCTATTAATTAATAGGCCATTAATTCGTTGGCCTATTGATTTAGAAAAGGGTTAACAGTACATTTGGATGTAAAGAGGACATACACATTTGTTCCTCAACTCTGAATGAATGTCTTACAAACCTTTTCCTTAGAAAGCAAGAATATTTTCTGAAATAGTGAGAATTTTCTGTTTAAAACCAGTTCTGTCAAAAATATTTTGACCTGTCCTATTACACATACAATGTCTATTTTCCACATGGAAAAGCATTTTTTCTATACCATCTGGTGTTATACTTTTTACTCACATTGGTGAATTCAGGGGATACTCGAATTTCCATGTGTGAAATCAGGCAATGTCAACAGTATATTTTGTTGAGTTTTAAAATTAGTCTTAAAAAAATACATTTCATACTGTGACACTGAGGCATTGATCAAAGGTATTTTGTTGCAAAATGGCATGTTCTTGAAGCAAGATTCTGTAAAATGTCCCTGAACACTTTATGTAAGACAGGACAGCAGGATGAAACTTTATCTGCTATGCTGTTATATAAAAGCAGAAGGTGCATGGCAAAATGACATATATTTCACTGAAAAACAGCACTGAGAATTTAGAAACAATATTTAATAAATTCCTTTTTTTAAAAGTTTTATCTGATTTTTTTACAGCTATGTATGGTATTTAACACTGTTTTTAGTATTTGAGTAATAACAGAAACTGATTCTCTTGAAAATATTCTTCCATCAACTTTTGTTGTCTTGCTTTGTCTCATACCACTTCAAAATTATTCATTAAATATATCTAGCTAAGATAATCTTATATTTCTGTTTTTATATGGTAGTTGTTTCAATAACGGATAACCCACCTTTGCAAAATTCAACAGAGAGCAATTAGCTTTTGACAAGCTTCTTCACCAATATTGCCATGACTTGGGTAAATAGCATGATTATAGACATTTCAGATTGATCCTATTCTGCTACAGTTCAGCAAAAAAGTATTACAGCAAACTTTTAAAGTATTTTCAGAAATTATAATATTGTTAATTGTCTCAGGTGTGTATAGTCGATACGATGTACTATAATGTATATGGTCAGTGGAATAATTATTATACTCTGTTGGCTTTAAAATGTATTTGTTTTGCTTTTCTTATGTGAATGGAGGTAGAGAGCTGTGTACTTTTAGTTTTAAACAGACCAAACCTCTTGAGTCTGTACTGTTTATGCTTCAGGTTCAGTCCAGACAGACTATAGCTGAACACTGAACAGAAAAATTCTCATTAAAAGAGCACTTTCCGGCCCCCTCTTACATTTCCCTCAGGATATCTATCAGCTCTGTGCAGCAGTCTGTGTGGGCTTCACTGCCTATGCCAAAATAACAACTTTTATTAAATTCTACTTCAGCACTTGAGCTTCCCGACCCATCATGAAAATGAAAGCAGAGGTAGAAATATTGGTTGGTCACACATTCCAAAAGTTTAGCTCAGCTTTAGTTGAAAGTAAATTTTAAAAACCACCAGGGATTTCGAAGGCAAAGGTCCTACCTTTCAAAAATACCTCTCCCATACATGGTTGCTAAATCTAATTCTGCTCCTTTTGGGCAAACCAAACTAAAATCATGAGTGACTGCTGTTCTTCCTGTTCTGTTCTTTGGCAATTTAAAATTATTTCTTAACAGGAATTTTAAATAGAGAACTGGTATTTTACATCTGCCATTTTGGTTAAATAATTATTTTTCCTAACCAATATTGAAGTGCATCTCATTATTGGGATGACAAGCAGATGACGCTCCACATAGACCATCCTGGTTCAGCCTGAGGTTTGGCTCCATAAAAACAGATGTTTAGATGAAACTGTAATTTTGAAAGTCTCCAGGATGCAGTGCATATGGTGAAAATCTCTGTACCAGTTCCTGACCACATCAGAATGTCAGGAAGTACAGAAACTCAAAATGTTCTTATCTAGTTCTGAAGTGTGATTCCTAAAATATTTCATGCTGGAGAAATCAAGCTAATGGCCCAGCCATTTCATTGGATGAATTTAGCAGCAGTCAAGTAGAAAATTAAAATAAGCTAAGTTTCAGCATCCTGCTGAGGTCAGGCACTATTTGGGTCAAATTCAAATTTCGGCACATTCACTGTTAATTTTTATTTCAGGTAATTCAGACTATCACTGCAACTGACAAAGATAACTCTGCAAATGGGGCAAGATTCCATTTTTCCATTGATGAAGTGCTTTCTTTGAATCCCAACTTTACTCTAAGGGACAATGAAGGTAAATCAAACACATAAATCTCAAAGAATTGGTTCTCTGTTTTCTCTGAGATGTCTCATTGAACAGAACAATCTTGATGTTTTTCTTAAGCGTAAAAGTGTAATATGTTATCACTGAACTTGCTGATGTCAAGGGCGTGGTATATACAACACACTGCAAACTATTAATAATCAGATATTGCATTTTATTACATTTTATTTTAGCACTTCATACATACAAAAATGTTTTAAAAAGTGGATTCATGAAAAAACTGTCTATTTCTAGGCGAATAGCACTGACTGGGTATTGTCAATGTTATTGCTGATTATTGCTTAAAGGAGAAAATAAGAATTTAAGGGCTATAAAAAGTTGAAATCATTATTACTTTTATGGATATGATACCAAGAGTAGGTCCTTCAGTGCTTCCTGGATGATAGTCTATCACTTCATACCCTTCCTAACAAAGTGTGCCTTAAAAGCACAATCAGAAATTCATAGCAGATAGGCCCAGAAGGAAAAAGGCCTTCAGGGCCACCCAGCCAAGTATTTGTAAACTTTTCTAAAATCAAGGAACCATCCAGCCTTTCCAAAAAAAAACCCAACAGCCTTACTATTTTTTGATAATTGCCTCATGGTTTCCATTTTGCAACCTGGTGAAAATGAGAGTAAATTTTTAACGCTTGTCTTGAGCTTTTGTGTATGTGTAGTGTGTGGTTTTATTTGTATGTATGTGTGGAAGTGTGGAGGGTTGGCTTTATTTTACAGTTGTATTTTTGCAGTAGTGCCCTGGAATACCTTCTGAGATCTCACAGATCCCTACTCACCTGTAATGACTGAGAAGCATTAACTCCATCTTTGGCACATATGGTACATACAGTGGTGTTTAAACTATTCTTTACAGATATATTTTATTTGTTTGTAAAACCTATCAGGGAAGGAGACTGCATAATCTTCCTAAAAAAATCTGTTCCAATGTTTAACAATACTTAGAGCAGAAAAAAAATAAAAATAATCAAGTCATTTATTTGTTTTGATTAGATTTGTGGCCCTCATATTCTGGTTCCAAAAGAGATCAATCCAATATTTATCAATATTTTAAAAACTAGTAGTATTTGAAGGACTAATTCATATGTTAAAAATATTTCTTAAGTGATGACTGCAGCCCTTTCCCAGATTAGTATATCAATTCCACTCAGAACATGATGGAGCATTATAGCAAAAGCCAGAGAGTTGTTCCTGAAATAAAGGAAGTGTCCTATTGTGTATTTTTGTCTTTGAGTCTAAGATTCAAACTCATTGAGTATTGCCTGTGATTTCATGTGGAAGACCATCGCCTTGTTCATTTCAGTATAAGATACATGAAGATGTGCTTTTGAATAACTCTATTAGAATTGTTGTTCATGATGAAGTAGGTATTTGACAACTTTGAAAATATTTTAATTGGGATCTGTATTATATGAGCTTATTACCAGTGAAAAATACTGTGTTATACCTTAAGGACTGCATGTAAAAATAAGTTATTTACCTACACAGATTTATAGAGGGTGAGAACTTTTCATAAGTCTCTAACGCAGCAGTGTCATGCTTTGGATATAAGTACACAGCAGTATTTGCTGCTTTCTTGTTACCTCCCTAAGAGCAGTGAGCATTTACTTTACCACCAACTGCAAAAGTCAGTGTTTGGACTATGCTAAATTGGAATTGGCAGGGGGAAGTAGAGGAAAGAACTGGAAAAGGTATCCTTTAAGGAAAAGACTTGTTATGCATTTTTATTTCACGTAAGGAGATACAAAAAGTATGTGCTTCCTGTAGTAAAACTTCTACACTTCTACTCTATAAATGCAATTTCCAATTTACCCATATAATTAACACAGTTACGGTTTAACTCAAATCATAACAAGAAATTTATCTTAAAAACAAAGGCATTGGCACTATTTTGCTTGGTGCATGACTGTTTGATTGTACCATTTCAACACCGCCCTTTTCACTACCTTGGGACCTTTTCTTTATGATACGTTCTATATGTAAAATATCAGTGAAACACTTACAAAGTGCATTTGCAGTATCCAGTTATCTAGCATTTACAACTTTCATATTTATCATGTATTCCTGTTCAGAACTGCAATTTCTGTTGCTTTCTATTCTAGGAAGTAGCTGAGAGGTGATGGGCAGAAGAGGCTTTTCTTATGTCTGTGACATGTTTGCACTTTTGAAAACTCACATTTTTAAAGAATCAGCATGCATAGGATAGCCACTATTTTTACCTCTGGATTTAATAATTCTCTAATAGCTGTCATCCTTAGAGAGTTTTATTTGTTTGTTATGCTTTTTAAAGAAAAAACTACAGCAATTGCCTTAAGAAAGTTTTCAGTAATGTTTTGTGACACTGAAAGTGATAGTCAGTGGTAGCTGTATCTGTTACTGCAAAACTATAGTTCTCTTTCAGTAATCTTTGGACCCAGTCATTGTCTCAGGACGACAAAGGTTTCATTTCATGAAAATCTCAGTAGATATTTTCTTCTCATGTTTTCATAACTCAGAATAACAGAATTCTGCTCTTTGAGCACAAGTATGCTATTGCATGAATGTTCCCCTACACCATTATCATCAGTAGAGCTAAAAAGATCAAAAGACTCTACAGCAATGAATTGTATCTTTAAATATTAATGCTTATATCTATACACTTTGACTGAAATCTAGAGGACTTGCACAAGCATAAGATTTTGTAGTTTATCCCTACCTACCTGTATAGACTGCAGCAATATACAGTCTCAGCCTGTATATGATTCTATTCAATAATATCCTATGGCTTCAGTAGAGGAAATAGATATTAAATTGTTAGTACATATAATTTATCATATGCCCAGTTAAAGTTTTATCTCTTGGGCCTGAACTTGTGCTTTTACTTAGTAACAATCCACAATGTTAAAGCTTCAGCGTTTTAATATAAACCCTCATAATGCGGAGCTTAAAAAACTCAGGGAATTGCAGATCAGGAGACAGCCACAGGGCTATACCAAATATGCAGTCCAGCAGAACCTAGATGTTGCTTGGATCACCTTCTGGATTCTGTTGGGGTTTACAAAAAATGGGAAAGACAGAATATGATACCTTTTTCCCTAGTGATTGTATTCTTAAGCTCCAGTAGATTCTGTGTTGCTCTTTGGGGTTTTTTATATACTGACAAAGTATTATTCAGAGACAGTAAAGGCTTAAGAGTATGAATAGGAAGACAGCCAACAAAATGATTCAGTATCTGTACACATGTAAGCAAGAAAGAACAAGAGCTGCAGTAGAATTTCTTTGCTATACAAAGAAAACACATTAAGTTGTAATCATTTTCTGCAATTCTAGAGAGCAAACCCAGGAAAGATGCTTTTTTGTTTGTTTGGGAATTGTACTTATGAAGGTTTTTTAATGAAAACAGGGCTCTTTACAATTTACTCTGTCCAGAAAAATGTTGCAATTTCTATTAAACCCTGAGCAACCAACCAAGTACTTTTTTAACCCAATGATTCTTTTATGTTGCAGTTCAGATGTTACATACCTCAGTTCATTGTTGTCTTACTCTGTGACGTGTTCTCACTTTGTTTTTTTGGATGCTATTATAGATTATTTTTAAATTTTTTTTTCACTTGTGTGTAATATCTCAAATTTATGCTTTTTGCTGAATCAGAAATATCTGGGTTTTGATGTCCCATTAAAAATTTGCCAGGGCAGTATGAGACTAAGACCACCTTCTGTTGGGGAATCAGAGGAAAGATGAAAGAACTTCTCCACAATAGAGCTGTTTATAAATAAAATTGTACTTTTTATCCTGAAAGAATCATAACAATGGGCCCAGAGAGTAGTAGTGAATGGAGTTAAATCCAGTTGACGGTCACAAGTGGTGTTCCCTGAGGCTCAGTGCTGGGGCAGCTCCTGTTTATCAATGATCTTGATGAGGAGATTGAGAGCACCCTCAGCAAGTTTCCAGATGACACCAAGTTAGGTGGGAGTGTTGATCTGCCTGAGGGTAGGGAGGCCCTTCAGAGGGACCTGGATAGGCTGGACTGATGGGCTGTGGTCAATTGAGAGAGCTTTAACAAGGCCAAGTGCCAAGTCCTGCACTTAGGTCACAACAACCCCATGCAAAGCTATAGACTTGGGGAGGAGTGGCTGGAAAGCTGCTCGTCAGAAAGGGACCTGGGGGTGTTGATAGACACCTGGCTGAACATGAGCCAGCAGCGTGCCCAGGTGGCCAAGAAGACCAATGGCATCCTGGCTTGGATCAGGAATAGTGTAGTCAGCAGGACTAGAGAAGTGATCGTCCCACTGTACTCAGCGCTAGTGAGGCCACATCTTGAGTACTGTGTTCAGTTTGGGGCACAACAGTACAAGAGGGACACTGAGGTTCTGGAGAGGGTGCAGAGAAGGGCAACAAAGCTGGCGAAGGGTCTTGAGGATAAGTCTTATGAGGAGCAGCTGAGGGAACTGGGGTTGTTTAGCCTGAAGAAGAGGAGGCTGAGGGGTGACCTTAGCAGTCTCTACAGCTACTTAAAAGGAGGTTGTAGGGAGGCGAGCAATGGTCTCTTCTTACAAGCCGCATCTGGCAGGACAAACGGAAATGGCATTAAGTTGCACCAGGGGAAGTTTAGAAGATTAGACATTAGAAAAAATTTCTATACTGAAAGGGTTGTCAAGGACTGGAACAGGCTGCCCAGTGAGGTGGTTGAATCACCATTCCTGGATGTATTTAAAAACCCTCTAGATAGGGTGCTCAAGGATACGGTGTAGAAGTGGGCCTGGTAGGGATAGATAATGGTTGCATTTGATGACTTATAGGTCCTTTCCAACCATAGCAATCCTGTGTGATTCTGTGATAATAATTTTCCAGATGCTTAAAGAACGGTTGTTATATTTGTCAAAATTTGTTAGTTTGATGGAAATGCATGTGAGCATATGCCATTGTTACGGTGTCCCCAACCATTAATATATAGACACACACATTTGCATAGTCTCTCTCTCTCTCTGACTATATAAAAATCATTCTCTCTTTCCACCTGTTTTGTTTACCTATTAGAGACCTCTTTCAGCAGTTACACAACATTTTTCAGGGAGCTGCCAAAAGACTGAACCCTCAGAGAAGAGTTCACTTAGATGCAAAAGAACATTTATGAATTTTGTGCACCGTAAATCACTGTTTTGCCAGTGGTATTTTTTGCCTATATGGTCTACCATGGATGCTCAAATAGGTATTGTAAATTTCCTCAGTGATAAGGGTTTGTGCAGAGACTGTGCATGTTCACCCAACACCATAAGTAAGATTTGTACAATCTCTTACTTTAATTTATTAAGACTGCTGATTTCTGAAGGTAGACAAAGTTTACCTCACTTTCAAGAAAGAACAACTCCCTAGAGAATGTTTAGCATTTATTCCCCTTTTATTTCTTCAGGACAAAAGTTTCATTTCACAAAAATATCTGTGGTGTTATCCTTCCCCTCTGCACACTTTCTTTCAAACATCTGGCCTTTTGAAAATTGCCCAGTGATGGAGAATAGGCCATATTTCTGATACTAGACCTTTAGAGATTCTTTTTGCTTAATGTTATGCCACAATATACTTTAATGCCCACAGAAGTAGAGACATGCTTTTCTGTAAAATCTGGAGTTAAATGACATCTGGATAAAATTAAATCTGTAATGCGTTCATCCACCTATCCCTTGATGTAAATTAACATTTCTCTGTTGTCACAGATCAAAAATAACTATACAAAAAAATGTTTTACTTGGCATTGCTGTTATTTAGGAAGAGAGCAGGTTCCAGAGAGTAATTCATCCCATCTCAGTGTGAATTTCCAGTGCAGAAATTTCTGTTTATCTCTTTTCCCTTATACGTGAAAAATTCTTATCTTCAACCATATTGCACAAGATGTTTGTAGCAGGCCAGTGAACTGACTTAAGGGCTTTAAAGCCGCAAATAAGCACACCAGATACCAGACCATGTCTTAGTTGCTCTGGAGTATCTGAAGTGATATCAAAAAAGGTCGGGTTGAAACCTGTACTTTGCAACCCAACATGAGCAGAAAACAGCTACATAGTTCCCGCCTTCATTTACATCAAAGTGGCATGCTTGCTCTGGTTATGTAGTATTGCAAGTTTCTAATGGCCATCCATGAAATATCGTCCTGTAAAGAAGATAAGTTGTACCTTGAGAGAAATGATATCTGAGAAAGTGCAAAGTTAGCATTATACATGGTGATATGTAAGTATAATTCATAGAAGTGTTTTTACTGTAAATGGGTTGAATGCCTGAGCAGGTATTAAGACTGAATCAACATATGAAAGTGAAAAAAGAATTATAGCAGGACAGAAAACCAGGACTCGTTACCATAGAGGGAGTCATTTTTCTTCCTCAGATCTCTGAACATCTTTGTTCATTTTTTTATTTAAAAATATTGTATCTAACATTGATCAGATAGGCAAGTTAGTGCATGGTGTATAGGTTCTTGATGCATTTCTTTTCAATGCTGCTACCTGTTGGTGTTTCACTATATTTCAGGCCCAAAAAGTCCATGTTGCTTTTCAGTTTTGCTACCCACTGAACTAGAAATTGGCAATAGCTTCTTGTCCATTGGCAATCACTTTGAAACCAGCACAAAAGAAAAAAAATATTTACAAGAGTTATCAGTAAAGAAATGCAATAAAATGACTATCAATATAGTCCCACATAAACAAATTAACTGCTCTAACTTCAGAAGTATAAGAAATGCAAATCATTCCAATATATTTTCTTTGGTTTTAATTAGTTATGCCTTCTCAGAAAATTTATAAGAGTTGAACTGCTGATATAAGCAAAGCTGAAAATTAAAGTATGCCTTAAGCTATAAACAGATTTTTACTCTATTTTTTTACTTCCTTTTTTCATGTCTCTGCCTGTGATATATAATGTGTTAAAGAAATTCTCAAACTGTGAACAATAAATGAGTATCTTCCAAAGTGCTCCAGTAGTCACCTTCCATGGTGTTATCATTGTATCTCAGCTTCCTTGATTTTCCTATGCCCACCTCTTTTTTCTTAATTGAGAAGCTCAATGTAAAAAGGCAGAGATGGTGGAAAGAGGAATGTGGTAACAGCCTTGTATACAGTGTGAAGTCTGGCTTAATAAACTACCACATCTTCTGAGTGTGAAGAACTGCTGCATTAGAGCCATGCAGAATTTCCCATGTGTAACCTCAAACTCCCTTGAGATGAATCTTAAGTTCTAATTGCCATGTCTGGAAAGCACAACCCAAACATGAGAAAGTTTAGATCATGAAATGCAGCAACGTGCACCACAAGGAATCAGATAAATCTTTCTATGTTGGACTTAATTTCCCTTTGTCCTTTCATCTCCAGTGAGTCTTGGTTCTTATCATATTTCTCAGAGGTGAAGTTCACAGTTTAAATCTATTGAGATAAAAAGGCCTTCCAGGCCTAGAAGAATCAGATCTGGAGTCCTCATCATCCTAGTGCTATTACAGCTATCCTATATGCTTGTCTTCCCTGTTTATCTGCTGTATCTGTCTTCAAGTATCAAAGAACCCTCTCCTCCCTCTCAAACTAGCTTTGTTGATATAAATTCCACCCTCTGCTCAGTAAATGCTTTCCTAGGTCATGAGTGTCTGTCTTCATACTCGGCTGCCTGTAGCTTTTACAGTTTGTGGTATTTTTTTCTTTCATGCTAAGATCCTTCTCTTGAAAGTTGCTGTTTTTCTAACTGTTCTCTGAAGAGGTCACAGAATCATAGAATGGTTTATGTTGGAAGGGACCATGAAGATCATTTAGTTGCCACACTCTTGCCATTGGCGGGGACACCTTCTGCCACATCAGGTTGCTCAAAGCCCCATCCAGCCTGGCCTTGAATACTTCCAGGGAGAGGGCATCCACAACTTCTCTGGGCAACCTGTTCCAGTGTCTCACCACCCTCATTAAAGAATTCCCTTATCTAATCTAAATCTACCCTCTTTCAGTTTGAAATTGTTACCACTTGTCTTATCACTACACTCACTAATAAAGAGTTCCCATCTTTCCTGTAGGCCTCTTTTAAGCACTAGAAGGCCGCTTGCTATAAGGTTTCTGTGGAGCCTTCTCTTCCCTAGGCTGAACATCCCCAACTCTCTCAGCCTGTCCTCATCAGGGAGGTACTTCAGCCCCTTGATCATCTTTGTGGCCCTCCTCTGGACCCACTTGAGTAGGTCCATGTTTTTCTTACTCTGGGGTCCCCAGAGCTGAACACAATCCTGCAACATTTTTTTTAAGGAATGTAAACAATGAAAACATGGAAACTTAGAGCATCAGAATAGCTGTCATTATCCACTCATTTTGTTGACATACCTTTACATACCATTGTCCTCAATTATAGAGTTCTGACTAGAACATTAGATACATGATTTCTGTATTATACCAACATCATTAGCTTTGGTCATGTTCCATAGTCCTTAATCCTCAGTGACCTTCAGAAAATCAGTTCTTGGATGCAGTTTCTTGTCTATAAAATGTTAGAGATCTCATTTGTAAAATATTCTAAAATGTTTAATAAGAAAGAATAGTGTGTGAGATCTGAGTTACTTTCCAGTATTTTATTTATATGTACACACAGTCATGCACTAAAGAGTTACTGCATGTAACTCTGTAATAGTGAGAGTAATCGTGAGAATTTACACCTCTGACTATACTGGGAACAGAAAATTTCTATGCCAGTGCCCAGAAGATTACAATCATAATTTTTATTTGTGTTCAAATTTGTGAAATTGCATTGAAGGAAAAGCTTTACATTGTTTCTTTGAGAACGCTTATAATTGTGCGTGTTGTTATGGAATCTCCTGTGTATATGTCACGCAACATGTACTTTAACAGAAATCTAGCTCTTACTCAAGAGAATGCAAGCAATATAATTTCAGCATGGCAAATTTCTGAAATTAAAAATATGATTCTGGCTCTTTTGCCTACAATTGTGTTTTAATACCACTATCTAATTCTATGATGTTAACGATAAAATAAAAAACATTTAATTTTGAAGGAACAAATTAAACATTAAAAGAAAAAGCATCTAAATTTTCAATTTGTATTTATTTTTAAAATGTCAGTTCCTTGTTTGGCAAGATCTTCCACCTCAGAGAAGCATATTTTAATTATAGCTCTCTTCAGATTTTTTTGCTGTAAGATTTGAATTGTCTAGTTTGTCCTTTAGTCTTTTCCTTTTATTTTTCTCAGTTTGTATTTATTGTCCACACAATTTTTCCCCCATCCGTCTGCAGTTATCCGCATAGTATACATGCTCACATCTCAATACTCTTTCCTTTACATCTTTGTCAATAGTCTCTGTGCTTAAATCCTTTAATTACTGCTAGATTCCTGCTCAGGAATCATCAGTTTTTCTTCATTATGCTTGATCTCTGATGCATTTCTTTTCAGCCCAAATTTTCATGGCTGCTTCTTTAGCTGTATGAAGATACTGGTTCATTCAGTCTTTTTTTTTTATTTATGCCAGAGGATGGAAGGAGGAGGTTATGCTTCCCTGCTCAGATTTGAATACTGGGCCTTCCTTGGTTATGGGCCCAGGAAGATTCACATGGACAAAGTTTTGTAGGATTTTCTTACTTCTATGGACAAAGTAGCTGAACTGAAGTGTTTGAGGCTTGTAGACAGCATAACAGAAATAGAGTACTAAGCAGAAATGAAGGACTGTTCTTATTATTGATAATAACACTTGCTGTCACCTTTTGGATTTAGCCTTACAAGATTTGAGAATTTTTTCTTTTGGGATGAGGGGCATGACAGTTCTTAATATTAATGTGTAGCTCATGGATATAGTGTCACTTACTACCAATAGGGAATTACGTTTCAAGCTGTGTCCTTGAACATATCCTTAAGTGTTCAGGGCATTATTTCCGGATAACTTTGTTGTGTGATTGTCATCTTCTCATTGTTTTAACTTGAAATATACTTCTCCTTAGAACTGTCACTTCTTTGAAATTGCTTTCGCTTTCTGTTGATAAGTATATGTTGCACTCTTTAATGACTTCAGTGGGATTTCTAGGTGACCACTCAGACTTTAGCTTATTGTTGCAGTATCGGTGTTGAGGGAAAACATGAAAAAAAATCCAACAACTCAAAAGGTAAAACAGGACTGTGACTGTTCTCTTGCAATAAAGCTTAATAACACAGGCTATGTATATTTCATAGCAGTTGGCATTGTACCTCCTCTGGATGCTGTGTAGTATCCAATGGAGGTTAGATTTCATTATGTGTTTTTTTCTTTTCTGAGTTTATGAGATAATGTGAAAGTTGTATTGCAGCCCAACAAAGCAGTGTTATAGTGTCACAAAAGGAAGTTATGTGCTGCAGAGTGTGTAGCATGAGGCTTTTTAGGGATGCATAATAATCTGCAGGCTGTTGGAATAATGTTGAAGCACTGTGTAAAGTGGGAGGGGACAATGTTTGTACTGCCTGCTGGGAAAGGTCCCTGGTGTGTGTTATTAACTCTGAGTGTGGTTAGGTGTTATGTAAGAGAGTCCTTGTTGGCCTAGACCCACAAAATACCAGGGGCAGTGCTAAAATTTAGCACTGTGAACATTCGGTGTTCCAGAGATCACAATCACTCCACAGCCTTGTTTTCTTTAACCTGCAACTGCAGGAGGTAAAAAGATAATTCTTAGAGAGAAGCTCTGCTAATAATCTGTAACAAGTTTCATTTCAAGAAAGGGAAGCAATTTTAAACAGGATTCTGAACAACTAGAAAATCAGTGGAGTTTTTAATGCATATGGAGGAAGTAATGATGAAACTTTTTCTGAATGTACAGAGGCAGAAACAGTAGTCATTACCTTATATACATACTGTGAACATTACCTTATTTTTATGCAGAATCTGTATTAACTTAAAATTCCCTAATAATCATGGATATGTGAGTTTATTTCTGTTCTTGGGCTGTATCTAGATCCCAATCTGCTACAGCTTTGAGAGCTGACAGGCAGATCAGCTGAAGGTCATTTTGCCTTCCATGGTGGTTTCCCTCTTTGAACCACTGAAGATTTTATCTGTGTCCTCCAGCAGTATTAGGGAAGTTGGGACTGCCAGTCTAGCATAAAAAACATGGAGGAAGTGGAAAATGGGTAAGATATGATTAAAACCAAAGCAAGTGAAAGTTTTTTTTTAATGCAACATTATGTAGCAAAAAGATAAAACAGCTGCTTAATTTACCTCCTGATTATACGAATATGTGTTCAAAAGTTAAAATACATGCAGTTTACCTCTTTGTAATCTGTAATTTAAAAAATAATCTTCCATAAGATTATTTTCTTGTTTTAGGAGTATTTTAAAATAGATCACAGAGATTGTTCATGTACTGCATTTAATTAGAAGTAGAAGACCATACATGTATTAAAGAACAAGCCGGTCAAAATTCATAAAATAAGACTTGTTTCTTTCACATGTATCTTAGAATTAAACTGGCAGAGCCTAGTAAGACCTCCATGGGTGGGCATAGTCTGTAATTATCACTTTAAGGCCTCTACTCAGTCTGCTTTATGGGAGAATTTTCCTTATACAATAAATGCAATCTGAATTTCAGTGATACCAAGCTTGATTTCTTCAGTCGACTCAATTATAACACAGAACACTTTGCTCTCTAGTCTAATTGCAGAATGATGTGGAAATAATTTATGTAACAATAAGATAATGAAAAAAAAATCATCATTAATGAGAATACCACAGTATGTTTTTACTGTGATTTCACAAACCCCGATTAAGCGATATGAAGAAGAGCTAAAGTTTAATAGTTTTTATAAAAATGAAATAAATATTCCTGCATGTCATATGCTATAGGTTTATAGGAATCATTTCCACAACGCTATATGAAAAGAAGATACAAATTTACTTTATATCTTTTAATCACCTCTGTGTTGTGGTTCTTCTGAAGGTTATTAAAAACACTTGCTTATTTTGTATGGGTGTATGTGTGTGCATGTAGTAAGTAACTTTGTAAGGAAAAGAGTATGTTTTATCATATGTATGTTATAACCTCTATGAAAATACCATTTCCATAATGAGATGAACATACTCTGTGTCAGATTTTTTCAGAAGAAAGAATTACCTGTTCACCTCACTCTGGTTTCAATACTTTTACTAAAGACCTTTTAACATTCTTCTGAGAATCAAGAAGATTTTATGTTGTGAACAAATTCCACAACAAACATTCTCAAAATTCCAAGTATTCACATTTAGAAGTGTCCACATGCTACCAACAGCATAGCATCAGATTAAAACACTTGCAAACTGGGCCCAAAGTGTTTGTCAAAGTTCATTTAGACTCTAAGTACATGATCTTAAATAATCTTATTTATGTAATGCTAATTACTTTCCCCTGCCTTCTCTTTTTCCTCCATTAGCCACAAATGCTTCCTGACAAATTTTAATTCTAGATTGTGCATTTCACGGATGACTATCTAGTTTTAAGATGCCCCATGCTTCTTGATGGGAAACAGTCAATAACATTTTTCATTTTTTGCTTAATTAAAATCAGATTCTGATTTTGACGTTGTAGATAATACAGCCAGTATCCTGACAAGACGAAGAAGATACAGTCGAACCACTCAAGACATCTATTACCTCCCAGTTTTGATTTCTGATGGTGGAGTGCCCCCTCTCAGCAGTAGCAGTACTCTCACAATTAGGGTTTGTGCATGTGAGAGAGATGGACGAGTGAGAACTTGCCATGCTGAAGCTTTCCTCTCCTCAGCTGGCTTGAGCACAGGAGCTTTAATCGCAATCCTACTCTGTGTTGTCATTCTTCTTGGTAAGCCATTTTCAATATTAAGTAATGCTATCTTTCCACTGGCTCTCTGAATGTGACAAGGCAGAAATTTTTAATGTGATATGTTTTTGAACCAGAGGCTGCCTGGTAGTAGAAAGTAATTAGAAACATATAGCTGTGATTAGAGGGGAAAGGTTTGGCTAAAATTAATGGGGAAAAATGCCTTTAAAGTACATTCATAAATATCTGGAATCCCCTCAGAAATTATTTTTCAGAGGTTATCAAGTAATTAGCACTGCAGATCTTTTTTTCTATAATTTGGCAAGGTTTCAAAAAGCCACTGACTCTAATTCCATGTCTAAAGCAGTGTGAAAAATGATAGAAACGAGATGTGGAAAGCTTTTGAAATGCATTACACTGCAAGAAGCACCATTAGCACTGTACAAAAGCCATTTCTTAATTACCTTTGTGGGGTAAACTGATAGCAATGCACAACATAATCCACACGGGCAAGGGATATATGAGACTGTAAGATGACTCCATTAGATAAATACCACTGCAAGTGCACTTTCTCTTGACTTCCTCCCACCCCCCACCCCCACT
>VZZY01022721.1:47613-60169 GCA_013400335.1 Eurystomus gularis
GGTACATATCTCTGTACTACTCATGTGCCTTCCTGCATTCTTATACAGATGGCAAGAAATAATGGGAATTGCAGTGTGACCCACATAGGAGAGTTTGAGGGTTTTTTTTCCAAAGGCTTTACATTTTCTAAATACTAATTACTCATTTCTCCTTTAACTGAAAGAATGTTATCCCCTTTTATGTCCTTCATGAGATCCCTAATAATCTAACTAGCAGATTTCATTACTGGCTGAAGAAAGCCCAGCAATCCCCACAAAAATAATATACAGTAGAAAAGTACTCTTTACTGACCCTTTGGAACACTAGGCTGTATTGAAAGTTTGTAGTTTCAGTACAGGATTATTAATTTTCCCCTTTAATTGTGCTATCTCAGCCTGATACATGTTGCATGTTGCTATGTCAAAACACAGCTGTATGGATTTTATGGATGCTTTCCAGACACACAGTAATGTATCTTCAAGTAACACGTTAAACAACAAAGGCATTGCTTATTTAGGAATGTAAGTACACTCTTTTTCCAGATTGGACACATTTGGTGACCCTTTGTTACAGACACGTACCTAACGTAATGATCCCAAATGCCAATATTAGTCTGAAAATATTACACCTCTGTATCTGTGACTTAATATCTGCTATTTCTTTAGCATATATCTACTCACTTCATATATAAACTTTAAACCTACTCTAATATCTGCAGTTTTCTCTTTAGCAATTGTGGTCCTTTTCATCACCCTAAGACGTAGCAAGAAGGAGCCCTTGATCATTTCAGAAGAAGACGTGCGGGAAAATGTTGTGACATATGATGATGAGGGAGGTGGAGAAGAAGACACAGAAGCATTTGACATCACAGCACTGCGGAATCCATCAGCTGCTGAGGAGCTAAAATACCGGAGGGATGTTCGTCCTGAAGTGAAGCCTGTGCCCAGGCATCATCCCTCCTCAAGCCTTGACAGTATAGATGTTCATGAATTCATTAAACAAAGACTGGCAGAGGCTGATCTGGACCCCAGCGTGCCCCCATATGACTCTCTACAGACATATGCCTATGAGGGTCATAGATCAGAAGCTGGATCTATCAGCTCTCTGGATTCAGCCACAACACACTCTGACCAGGATTATAATTACCTTGGAGACTGGGGACCTGAGTTCAAGAAGCTAGCTGAACTCTATGGGGAAATAGAATCAGAAAGAACAACTTAGTTGTAATTCCCAGAACAGTGAAGTTCCTAAACCACTGGAGATATGACAGCAACGGTAACAAAACATGAATACAGCACTTGGAACTGAGCAAGTTGTATGCAGTTACTGTAGAACAAGTGCCCTTTTCATATTTGAAACTGGGTTCTCCAATTGGAAGAGAGTAAAATTCTGAGAAATACAGAAAAAAGGAGTTATTGTCCCTTGTGTATATTTTTAAACTGCTCAATAAAGTCCATGGTACCGTATCTGTAACAATACCTAAAGTGAAGCCAAGCAATGACATTTTTATTGCAATATGCTTAATATCTCCAAGCTACAGTAAGTTTATGGTCTTGCCTGTTTAGGAAGGAGCTAATGGAGGAGCAAATCTCTTGCAGGTGGTTGTGATGTTGCATTTCTAGCTGTGCTCTAGGCCTTATGATCCCAGGATGAGGTAGTCAATGGGGTTTACTATCAGTGTGAGAGGTGCTAACAGTTTGCTTCTTTTGCGTAAGGGATAAGCCACACCTGTCCTATTAAATAAATGGTCCTTTGATGATTTAATCTTACTGAATTAGCAGGTTGCATTAAGATACTGTCATTTCATTATTTCCTTCATAATCTTTTAATCTGTAACCAGCTAACAGAGGGAGGCATCATTAGCTGTTAGCTCAAAAATGGCTCTAGCCCATAACCCCAGACCTGCTCTATTACTGCATGCCAGAGGAACTGTTGTTTCCAGTGTTGTGCTTTTTCTTTTTGTCTTTTCACGGGAACATCATTCAATTGAATGGAATGGGTCCAAAGTACTCTTTATGCAGTGAAGCAGATGAAGCATAGGCTCTTTCAATAAAAACGTCAGCACCATTAAACTAAACAAAGCATTGAACAGTTAGTTCACTGTGCTTCACTGATGTCAACAGATGAAGCTTTTCAAGTCTCTTACTGGTCTGAGTCCAGGAGCTACAACAGTCAGTTTAGAACATAGAATTCTTAATCATAATGTCTCTTTATTTCTGTGTGTGACTAAAAGCAAAATAGGGTTGCTGACAAGACATTGTGATAGCAAAAATTGAAACAAAGTGAGTAAGATGATTATGCTTTTTTCTTTTTAGTTCAATCTACTGATAAGTAATTTCTCTTTAGAGTAATTTCAATCTAAGCAGAGCAAGCTTTTTTCTCCATATTTTCAACATCATGACAACACAAATACTTTAAGTCAGTGGAGGAAGAAAAACTTAAAATGGAACACAATTGTGGTTCTTATGGATTAAATAAATTGATTTCTTGTGTTAACTTTTTAGTGTTGCACAGCTGCTAAACAGTTCTGCTTTAACATTGCAGGCTTTTCAACACAAAATCCAACAGGTTTTTATGTTTTCCTTTTATTTTGTTTGAAACTTTAACCTTCTGTTTTTCTTTCTAGTGATAATACTATGAGAAGACCAGGAACTCATAATATCCCATGAAAGATTATGATCTATAAGGCTCACCATCTATTACAGTCTTCTGCTTCTAAGAAAATTGTAGCTCTGCTTAGAGAAGTGCACTTCTTGCAATATGCTTTTGACAGGAAAAATGTCTGGAGCAGAAGCTGTGTACGTGTTTTTTAAGTCTGGGGTGGTGTGGAGAGTGATACAGACCTGTACACTCTACTAGATTCTTTCCTATGCATTTTAGGTGCCACTTCAGTTCAGTAGAGAAGAGTCTGTATTGCTGACCTACTGTGGGCTGCACAGGTGAAGCAGATTATTAAGCCTTCCCATCTTTACTATATGGTTGGGTAGATCCCAGGCATGACTGAAACTTCTGATAATGTCTACTTTAAGGATTTTCTTTCCTTTTTTAATGAACCCCTTCCTGGGATGTAGTTGATTGCTTTTGATTTAAACAGCCTCCTGGAAAAACTAGAAAGTAGCTTTGTAAGAAACTTTTCAGAAAAGTATTCTTTTCTGAAAAGTATTTGCACTGTAGTTCCAGAATTGGTCTTGACTACACTGTTCTGTTTGCAGCTTGAAAATTGTAATGTTTCCCTTTCTGTCAACATCTGAACCCACAAGGCAATTTAGAGGGAAAAATACCCCAGAAACTATAAAATGTTCTGCTGATAATTTCAAAGTAGTTTAATAAACTCTGTCCAGATTTTTTATTATTTTTTTTTAAATTTGTACCAAATACAGAGTCTTCTAGAAATGCATTTAAGGAGACATTCTCATTGTAAAGTTAAACAGGTGCTTCAATACAGTAAGAGTTATACACAAGCTGAGAATGGTTTATCTATTGTCTTTTTTTAGAGTAGAGTTAGGATATATTTCAGTTTTGTCCCAAATGAAGCAACCGGATGTGCAGGATTTTATGAGGAGTAATTTTCTTTTTCTTTAAATCACACTTGCTTTATACCAACATCTAAATTTTTATATTGTATGAGTAGAGTGCAAAGAAGAAAATCTTTCAGCATTAATAGTGCCATGGGTCATAATACGTGGCATGAAAACTACATTCATTGTTATATTATGGTTTTGAGACCCAGGTATTAGTTATCTTTATGTCTCTTCCCTCTGGCCCTACACCAAAGCAGGGAAAATCAATTGTATTTTGTGCTTTAAGCAGTGTTCCTGCCATTGCTTTCTTTTTTATTTGTATCATAGAATATTCAGGCTTAAAGACAACAGAAGCACAGTGACATAAGCAAATGATAACTCCTTACGCTCATTTTCTGGTTAAGTTAATGAGAGATGGAGGTTATATCTCAGAGGAATAAGAATCCCCTTTTCACCATTCCTGGTGCTCTCTTTGCTGCTGTACAGCACGTGCATCATACCTACAGCCCCAGGAATACTTAATCCTTTAAAACTCTGCAGGGTTATTGAGATGCTGCTTCAGTGATGCTGCGGTGAGTCCTGTTTGGTATGTCCTATCCACAGTGGTCGCCAAATGTGCTTTTTTATCACGATACATCTGCATGCTTGCTATGCCTACTGTTTTTTACTGAAATACACATCACAGTGCTGTGTTGTTTGCATGACAAATAGCAGAATATTAAATCTTCAGGGCCAGGGAAAAAGGCCTCACAGCACAGGAAAAACAGGTTTACAGATTACTTTTTCTGATCCCACAAATTTTTCCTTTGGTCCTTTGTGTCCTAGAAATAAATTTAAATGATATTTGATAATTTCTATGTTAACACTGATTAAACTGGAAGAAAATTAACACTGTATGCCATGGACGTCACTATCATTCTGTAGCATTGCTGACTTTTAAAAAGAATGCATTCTGTGAAACTATCATGGGAAACTCTATTAGTTTATGGTTAAGTCTGACTGCATAGACTTTGCTTAAAGCTTTCATGGATTTTTTGTGTACTCATGTTCTCAAATATTTTCTTATTAGCCTAAACAGTCATCCTGTTGCCACTTAACAACTAAATGCTGAAAACTTCCAGTTTTACTTAAACTGGAAGATACTAGTAAAGTTAAATGGCACATACAAAGTGGTGCTTAAGGGCTTTCTGATTTACAATTGTATTTCTGCAACAGCTTTTCAACTAATAGCACATTTACATCAAATTAATTAGTCACATTCCTTTAAACAAACCCTCTTTCTTGTAATGGGGGGAGGGGGCACTCAGTATGCTGTAATCTTGAAACATGATCTTAGAAAATGGTCTGCATAAGTATTTTAAAATGTGAAAATATATTATCAATGTGAAAACAGTCAAAAATAGATTTTAATACACTTGAAAGGCAAGAAAGATCTTGAATTCAGCTGGCGTTAGATTCATACAGTGAAAACAATTTGTTCATCAGTATTACTATTTATTACATACGCATAGAAGACTGTAAAAGTTGAAAGTAATTTCACTCTGTCATGCACTTTATTTTTTGCATTCTTAGAAAACTGAAAACTGTAACCATTTTTTGTTTTGAATTCTAAGTGATGCAGTTGTTTAAGATGTGAATACTACAAGAAAATGTCTATGTGAAAATATTCTTACTGCTATTTAAAAGGAATTACAAAATTTCTGTGCTCTGAGGCTTTGTAAAATCATCCTTTGGAACATCTAAGTATTGGACCAGCCTGGAATTAACTAAACTTGTAGACTCACACAAAGGGTAACAAAGGAAATATTCTAAATGCTGCCTAGGGTTATGTTGTGGGTTATAAAGTGCTAAAACCTTGTACTTGCAGTACATATAAATGGCACAGTGCATTCTGAGGAACATTAGGAGTGTGTTGCAAGTATTGGGCCATCTTTATTTTTCCAAAGTGTCCAAATATATATATATTTTTTTTATCAAAGAGTAATGTAAAGTATACCTCCTTATGCAAGTGTTACTGATAGAAATTGTTACATTTTCTTTTAATAAACAAAAGGGACAAAATCTTTTATTCGTATTTTTCAAATAAAATATGTTCTTTGCTATGGTGATGGGTTATTGTATTCCTCATCACAACTAGAACGGGTTATTTTCTCTTCACTCCTATATTTTATACTCACCTAAAGACACTTCGTCTTTAAGAATCAGTGTGATACAGCAGTATTAATGAGGTCAATGTCAGAAACGGTGTAGTAACTTTAACTAGATTTTAATGCCTGGTATGGTCACTCAGTTGTGTCACTATTTCAAAGACTGTCTTAAATGATTATTGTTACAGATGGGTAGGGAGAGAGAGATAGCAAGTAATACTTGGCAACAGACTGCAGTATAACTGCTAAATGGTTCATTACTTTTACTTGTAGCAACTATTCCACTTCAACCATCACTGTTCTGAAACTGAAATACAGCGTTATAGGATGAATACATTATCCACATGAGTGAGTTAGGGAATTGCACAGCTATAAATCCAGATTGGTGGTAACAGCAGGGGTTATTATCCTAAGTTGACAGGGAATAGAAGATAAAAAAACAGGCAAGAACATTCACAGTGATCAAGTTCAGTCACATACAGTGAAAGTGCACAGGAATCACTCATTCTTTCTCAAAGGAATTAACAGGCTTTACAAACAAACTACATCTTGGAAAATATTGGTACTACAGCTCAAAGGAACTTGGTGCTTGCAAGACCTTACACAGACAGACATAAAATTCAAAAATAAAGCTAAGGTTCACAGGAAATTTTGCTACAGTACTGTACTTGCTCTACTTTATTGCCCACAGGCCAATTTAGATTGCGTACCACCTCACTATGCAATTCCTACATGTGCCTCAGCACAGGCCCAGGAAAAAAAATATTATGGTAAGATAATATTTGCAGATAAATATTGTCAGCCTGAATCTGAATCCAAATTCAGGGGAGGAACTAGCAGTCCTGTGGTTTTTTGTTTGGTCTTCATTTGAAGTGTTTAAACTTTCTAAGGAATGTTTATAAAGATTTTAGGTCATCTTTCATATTCATATCTAGGATTCCTTGAACTTTTGTGTGTGTGTGTCTTAGCAAAGCTTACTATACTCTTATATTATTGTTAAATTAAACTTTAGGTTGTGTGAAGTACATACTACTCTTTCTGTATGTGGCAAATGTATTATTTATATTTAATTACCAAGAGCATTCAAAACCTAGAAAGCTTTGCTTTTGAGTTTAGTAGACTTCTGTGGACTTCATGATTACATGTATAATTTTTGTTTTGTAACTCCTCACAAATTCATCAACACACCTCAACCTTTAATTAATCAATAAAGTCCTGAAGATTCAAAAAACTCTTTCCACACTAGCTGCCTCTAAATTTGAGTTGTTCTGGAAGAGTGTGCAGTAGAGCATATTATAGCTGGTAGGCACTCAGTACCTACAGAAACATCCTCATCCAGCAAAGCAATCTTCAAAGCAAAAAAGGGCATTGGGATTAGGACTGTTAGAGGATCATAGGGCACACAGATCTTGAAAGGCATTAGATTCCTAGTCAAAACAAAATCAGGGTCCATGAGGCCTTCATAGTGGACCTTGTCATCATGCGTGTTCAATGTCCAAATAGCTGGTAAGTTTAAAGGAAAGCCCAATAAAGGTACATGTAAATAAGAGAATAGTTCAAATATCTGAACTACTACAGTCCTGGATAGGAGTGTATCAGTTTTAATGCATTTGCCAGGCTGACAGAAAGAACATAGTTCTGAGGCATGCTGCAGTTCTAACACACACATTTAGCTGCCACATTAACTGTTTTGAAACAAATTAGATTGCTCTTCATATTATTCTGAAGACTGTACCTTGTTTACTTAAAATCTGAATCAATATCCATGTTCCACATTTAAGAGTAATTCTTTCCTATATCTTCTGGAATTTATCTGGGGACAAAGCACCTAAATCCAGCCCTGTTTTGAAGTCTGAAGCACAACATATCCAACAACTAATCTCATTATAGGATTTGGGCTGCACAATACTGATTGTGTGCAAAAAGTAAAGTTCACTCTTACTAAGTAAACTGGTTTTTTTGTTAGTTTAAGTCCATTGATTTAAAACTGTGTTTGAAGTGAAAAAGGTATATGAAGATAATACACATCCTAATTGTCATGAAGACCACATTTGGGTTTCTCAAAAAGAACTAAAACCAGCTCATAATCTGTACTCTTTGCAACCCCTTTGAACTTACTCTTTTTGATCAACCTTGCACTTTCCAGTTAGTTTCAATGCTTTGTGCTAGATAAATTTTCAACTAGGAAATGGTAAAGTAGAGGAGAATAATTTAGAGATTAAAATATTTTCAATCTCTAGCTTCTATAACTATTAAAAAAGACTAAAACTGAAAATGTCTTTCTTTATGAAACAAATTGGATTATCAGCTCTGAAAAGCAAGCCACTTGCATATGATGTTGTTAGTAATAAAAATAACAATGTTTTTTTTCTATCATAATGCATCAAATCAGAAATTGTAGTGACATTTCTTGTATTGTGTCCCAAAATGTTTTGAACCTGACATATAAAGGGACATCTGTGTGAACAAGGTGTCTGTTACTTCTGTCTATCCTGAGACTAAGATTTTTTAAAAATAGTTTCATACTGAGATTTTATTTTAATGTAGGATGCCAAATACGATTTTTGTTAACTAACTGAGTTATATAACTGCAAATATAGCATCCCATTTTCTGAGAGAGAGAAGGAAATGAAAGGCAAAATAAACCTCTCAAATCTTGTACATGGAACATAAGCTCACTCTTTAGGCAGATTTGAAACCACCACCTCATAAGCATATTCTATCCTATGTAGTGTTATTTAAAAATGAAAACATAAAAAATCTAGTGTTTACTTAATGTTGTGTCCTTATTTTCCAATTGATCATTTCATCTATCTTTATCATGATTCTTTCAATAATATTTTACTGTTTCAGTAAGACTAATTACAGTTTTTTTGACAAATTTTCTCCTTCAAATTTCCTTAGATCATTAAGAAGTCACTTCTGTTGAATTTGATGGAAAGTCTATCAAAAGGATTGTTTTTTGAGCAAATCCAGGATAGAACTTCTAATCAAAAGCTGTAAGAACTAATCAGTAGCTGATTGTTCAAAGCACTTTATCATGGATGTGGAAGATTGTCTTCAGAGCAGAACACTGGATGGGGATCTCTCAGTTCAGCTTTTCCTTCATCATAAACCCGCAACAGAAATTGCAACAAATTTTTACTGATGGCTTATTTAGTATTTGTGGGTAAAACAGCATTCTTATTTTCTGTCAAGCTCTGTGGAGCTGAGTGATCCTGGAGGCGTGACTTATGTATTGTTCACTTTATAGCCTCCTTTATTATTCCATGTTGTTTTCTTTCTTTTCTACCCCCATTAGCCCCCTTTTTGTGCTGGATGCCTGAAGCACTGTAGTATAATTTATTTTAGGAATGTTCAGGGGATTATAAGAATAAGACTTAATCTCTCTGAAAAATGGAAGTATTTATCAGTAGTATCTGATGCCAAATGTACTATTCTTCATTTGTTACTCTGGGGCAAACATTTTAATGTTAAAGGATTCACAGATGAATTCTTTACTTTTTCCCATGCTTAATAATATGCAATTCAAATCAGCTTCTATGATAACTTAAACAATCTTAGTGTTATTAAGCAGTTATATTGGCCAAGATCTAGTGTCCTAGGTCACATAGAAAATGACATTATTTACATAAGGAATTTCTGAGTTAAAACACAAGATTTCTGAATCCAATGTTACAAAGCAAAGACTTGTGAGGGAGAGAAGGGGACTGTAGGAAGCATGAAGAGCAATGGAAGAGAAGTAGAGTAGATAGCAAAAATCACAAAGCACACATAATTTGTGGTGAAATGTCATACAATCAATAAAATAGTGATATAAAACAGATTTTTCCTGCAATGTATTATGATTCTTACTGTAAAGCTTTATAAATTAATACTGTAATATTTTATTATTATCCCCATTACGTGTAATAAAAACAGAAGTTATATGTGAAATATAATAAGGATAGATGATGAAATTCAGAAAAAAATTACAGTGGAAACAGAAACATATTCAAAATTTTTAATTTGTATTTGTGTTTCTTTATGCTATTAAGCTAATGCTAATTTCTATTGCTGATATTGTATTGCTGGGTCACTTGTGTACATGCAGGTTACCACTGGTATGCCTCGGTTTTCAGCTTGCTGATTTTACATATGGATTTTGAAAAATTTTAGTTTGTTCTGAAGGAAATTTTGGACTGTACTTTTTAAATTAAAAACTGCTACAATTTCCTCACTTCTGGAGGAGAATTTTTTTCTGATAAAGATTACACATTGCAAGAACAGTGACAGTAGTTACGGAAAGGGCTGTAGGTGAAAATGGTCATATATCTACTTACAGGAATCTATTACTTCTTGCCTAGTTTCTATCAACAAAAAATACTGGCAGAGCTCACAAGACATTGGACAAAGTTTCTGTCATGATGTACATACCATATTCTCTGCTTACTCTTTTCCAGCTCTGTCACATCCAAGAAAATTTCAAATTAGGTGAATTTAATATGATTTCACTGTTCACACTTCGTTTAATTTCTGTGGAAAAAAAAGTTGGAAGAATATAGCCATCATGAAAACCACAAAACATAAATGCACGGTATGTGCACCTTATGCTATGTTCAGCTTATTATCTAAGCTTTAGTCTAATCTCTACAAGAAGAAAGTGAAAAGGAACAAACTCTTTGGCCAGCTTAGACCTTCAACTTCTACACTGGTTTCTCAATTGCCATGTTAATGAAATGATGTGTACATACAAAGATGCAGTGTGCCTACTGAGAATGAAGTTACTTTGGACAGCAGGTTAGACTTGAATTGAGGCTGCCTCTTCACAAGTTATATTTTAGAAGAATACCTTATGAAGAAACAGGTCAGAAGATAGCAACATCTCAATCTAAGTGCATGGAAGGGGTACTTGGTGTCTTGTAGATTTTTACATGACTCTGACAGCCAAGAAGATGCTGCTATGGATTGCTCCTGTGGAAAACAAAAATTTTGCCCTCTGAAAGTGAAAAGCTTTTCTTTGTCTGCAAGGTGTTTTATATCAGGCATTATAACAACTTGAAAAGATTTGTCCTGAATCTGAGATGTTG
Source organism: Eurystomus gularis (assembly GCA_013400335.1). NCBI lineage: Eukaryota > Metazoa > Chordata > Aves > Coraciiformes > Coraciidae > Eurystomus > Eurystomus gularis. Next base: position 58,331 of record VZZY01022721.1, read on the forward strand.
TGATGGTCAAGCTGTCTCTGCATCTAGTGCAACTGCTGTTGATGGTACAGTCTGTGTGGTCTTTGGTGTTGCTAAGGAGCTCCCCATTCTTTTTAATGACTTTTTAATGAAAGTATGATAGTAAATGTATTTGGTTAAAAAAATTAACATGAAATACTGAGCATTTCAGTTCAAGGTCACTAGTTTGTATTTGAAATGGAAAGAAGAAATAGAAACATGATTAGCAACAAATCAATTCTTTACATGGAATTTGTAATCTTGCTTTAGTGTTAGTACAGAAAACCTGTTTGGTGGCAGTGCCAAAGAAATAGTCATCCACTCTGATCACCGTGTTCCTGTCTGCTCCTAATTATATTCCGGGTTTCTTGTTTGAGGATCTGACAAGCATTTCTATAAACAGACCTATCTAATGTTCAAATAATAGCATTGTGGCTGTGTTCAGCACAGCATTCCATCTCCAGCTTTCATCCTTGCTATGTCACTGATGGTGTTTCCAGATTAGAGCGGGACACCATCATGGCTTGACAGCTTTAAAAAACTGAATAAATCATTCAACAGAACTCATCAAAGTAAACTCACTCTGTCTGGGTATAGAATATAACTATTTCAGTCTGTTTTGATTTATGTAAAATACAGCTTAAATTCTCACTTCCTCTCATAATGCATTTAAAATTTTGCCATGTTGCTTACACTTTTCTAAAGTGGAATTTGAGCCAAGACCTTTCACAATCAAAAATCAAAGAAAATGGCCAAGTAATATAAAGATATGGTGACAATAATATGAGCCATGCAATGGATAACGAGCAGATGTTTTTTAAGCAGTAGACTGTTCAGTGGCCTCTGCATAGCCACTGGTAATACAAAAATACAATAATACGTTGTAGAAAATCTGCGAACAAATCATACTACTGGATCCTCAGCATACCGGGCTTTTATGTACTCTAAAGGCAACAAATGAGAATGGCTTTGTTAAATTGGAAACTCCCAGCAAAATATTTATTTATGCTTCAATATCACCTAAAGGATTTCTGGATGATCAGGACCTGAACTTCTTGGTGCTGAATAAACACCAGCTGATAATTGCTACTTCAGGGACCTTAGCATCTATACGAGGCTGAGAAAAGCTGTCATCCATCTGATGACAGAAAAAATACAAATAGAAACAAAGGATAATTGAGGATGTTTCATAACTGAAGTCCAATAGACAGTCTAACCAAGGGAAGATAAGATAGAATCATTTCCAAAAGAAACAGGGTAAATAACTTGATGCTTCTGCATAATTTAATATTTCTAGCTATTTACAATGGAAAATTTACAGCTGAGCAAAAGTCCTTGATACAGTCCTTTTAAAATATGATACAGGATAACTTCACAATACACTCAGGAAAGAGGAATAACCATATGGGATCCAGCAATAATGGACATGAAACTGTAGTTCACTTAGTGATAAGAAAGTACTTTACTCATATGATGATGTAGAATCAAGGCCAAATATTTTGCCAATAAGAAGAGTAACAGTTGAACAAAATTTGTTCCCTGTTACTATAATAAAAGTGACATTCTGTTCCATGAAAAAGAAATCTTGGTGCATCCATAAATAATCAATCTTTTCCTGTCTCTGCCACTGATTCCCTGTGTCCTTAAGCAAATACCTCAATATATGCCTGTTAGAAAGTAATTTACTAATATTTCTTCCAGTGTGTAACTAATTAGTCCTAAGTGTTCAAGTATGCTTGCCTGAAATCAGTTACCTCCATATATCAATATACACTAAACAGAAGATGCTAGAATGAAAGGTGCTGAAGCTTCCTGGTGATGATTTCTACTGATAATCTGGAA
>VZZY01022721.1:60194-80009 GCA_013400335.1 Eurystomus gularis
CTTAAAACTAGGTGATTTAGGAGCTCAACTTTAATGTCCAGCTTTGAAAATTCCTTTTTGTTAAGTGCTTTAAGAACCTCAAGTGAAAGTGCTAGAAAAATTCAAAACTTGCCTGTTCTACTCTTAAAATAGAAGACTAAAGACACTAAAAAGTGTCTAGAAAGTGTCACAAACAGTAAAATAAAGTGGACACAGAATTTCATAGGATATGTGACAGAAAAGTATATCTAGTTTATGTAGAAGGCTAATCTACTAGAATTTCTTGAAGGTGTTGACAAGCCTTTGAATAAGGATAATCTAACTGATGTAGTATACTTGGATTTCCAATAAGATTTTAATCAGCTCCTTCATCAAACCTGTAATGGAATGGCATGATCTTAAAAAGTGATTTAAGAACAGGAAACAAAGAACTGGAATACTTTGTAAGGTTTCTCAATGTAAAGAGTACTGTTAGGCATTGTGCTAGGACTAGAATTGTTTGATAGAATCGAAGATAATCCAGAAAAATAAACTGTGAAAACTTACTAAGCAATCAGTGGATACTTAGTACACATACTAAAGTTGTGGATGAAACTGAAATAAATGTAAGGTAATGAGCAAAGACAAAACTAACCCAAAATGCACCAGAACCATGAGCTAAGAATAAATTATTATTAATCAGGAAGCATATTTTGAGTTACTGTTTCTCTCTAAATATCTGCCAAGCTGTCATCAAAAACAACATAAATAAAACTGGTGTTAGGAACTGTTATACAATAATAGAAAACCAATTAGAAAGTGTCATGTTACTTTGAATACCCTGACCGATTCCACATTTCAAGTACTTGGTCTGTCTGTTCCCATAGGAAAACTAGAGCAAGCACATAGAAATCAAGAATGATGTGTAAAGGAAAGGAATAGCACTCATTTCGGGAGATTTTAAAAGTTAGAACTCTTCAATATGGAAAAAAAATACTGACAGGAATAATATTTAATAAATTATAAAATAAATTCTAAAATAGAAATAAACAGAAAATTACTATTACTATTTTTTCACAATAGAAGACCATAAAATGAGGTTTTTGTTAACAGATTTTAAATAAATAAAATTAGATACTTTTAAACATGGTATTCAACTGAGTGGCAAAAGTTATGTTACAGATACAGAGTGGAAAGAGCCTTTTTTCCATGGCAGATGTGTCTTCGGAAGTCACACAGCTGCAATTTGTTGTTAGGTACAGCATCCTCCTGGGGTTGTTTTTAAAAATTGCTTCAAACTAAACAAATTTTGCCTAGTGGCAATGGAAAAAATCTGGTTTCCAGAAAAGGGAAGAGATACTAACAATGAGACCAAATGACTACAAGGTTAAAATTGGTTCGTGTTTCATGCCTAATGGTTTTGAATACGAAGAAGCCATCAAATAATTTCCAGCCCTGTAATACATCCATCCCTCCCCGTGTCTTTTAAATTTGCCTGCCACTCAGTTACAGATGTAGTTCATGAACCGTCTTCAGCTGACTTGGTTCATCTGTAGATAATGCCAGGCAGGAAAATGAGCCCACAAGTCCATTTAATGTCCAATGAATTATGAAACTGAAGTCAAATAACTGCTGGCCTCTACTCATCCTATACTGTCCACAAGCACGTATTATCCCGTTCAAAATGCTCTGAAGTGAGTCATTACCTAATGAAATTACTGAGAGCTGAGATTACAGAGCAAACACATAGAATATTCAGAGAATCAGTTTTAAAGAGAAATAGAAACGTGAACCATTATATTTCTCAACTATTAATCACATCACCTCTGATATTCATGGGGTTCTTTCACATTATGCTTGAGACATTGTAGCTGACAAAATACCTGGTAAGAAACTAACTTAGCTATGTGCTTTACTCAGTATCAAGGTAGCTCAAAGAAAACTGACATTAAAGATTCCAACTATATATATTCATACTTAATATATATTAAGCAAACCCAACCATCTATTGATGAAAGTGGTAACTGAGCAAGATGCATTGAACTCTCGCATCTTTTGTTACAAATATGATAATCCAAAAGAAAGGAAATTAAAATTTTAAGCATACAAATGTATAAATTTTACATTACTCATGTAATAAACAAATAAATTATTCATATTATGCATAAGAAAAATTGTATGTCACCAAAACACATTTACTTCTTACATGGAAATTAGTGAATGATTTTATTAGAATTACTCTTCTTTTTTCCAGTACCTAAATTTTTAAAAGGAACTTCTCTTTAGTATATTACCTGATAATGTTTTATACTGTCTGTGTAAAAATAGACTTACTTTCATTAAAAAACCCCAACCCTCTAAATGTTGCTTACTGAGAAAAAAAGTCATACATGTCATTTAACAGAACATGATATAATCGCATTGATTATAATAAAAAATATATATGGGATCTGTGACCGTGACTTGGATTATAAATAGCTCGGTGAAGGTCTTTCTGTATGTATACATATATGCAACTATATATACATAAGAAGTAAATATATTGTAGTTTATAATCCTTACCTTTCTTTTGCAGAATGAGGATTGCATTCTACGCATACTTAAGAATTCATACATTAAGGTTTTGTGGGGGGCTGATTGCATTGCAGTGAGCTATCTATTCTTTCCTACTTGATAAACAGAACATTTGTTTCTTGTGTTTAAAATTCATCAAGATACACAAGCTTATATCTAACTTACAGCATTTTATTAATTCTGTCAATGTTATTTGCAAATAAGACAGCCTCCACCCATGGTTAGCAGCTTATTTATGCTGAACTTGCACCAATATAGTGGTCACAATAATAATATAATCCAGTTAGGTATGGGCATTTAACATGCTTTGCACAAAATGAAAGAGAAAATCTGGCTAATATGAATAAATAACTCTACCAATTTCATTTATCATATTCTCAGAACACCAGAAAAATAAAAGCCTTACATTACAAGGTTTTGCTTATAGATCCAATTTTACTCAGTGAAGCAGATCCACACCTTCCACAGATTCACACTACACATACACACCCTTGATATACTGTCTCATTTTAAACATTTTAAATATATGGTAAAATTAGTATTTAGTTTGAACAAATAGTTTTAACTACTGAGAAACAGTATTTTAAACTGTTAGAAAGTCACAGCAGAGCAACAAATTCCACACATTTGTGTCAAAACTAGATAGCTTTTATCCTTGTACTGAAAAGCTTCAATACATCATCTTTATCATTGTGTTTATTTGATAGAACCAAGGGATTTTGTTGCATTAAAGAGAAAAAAAAAAAAAAAAGCTTTCTGTTTGGTGATAGTCATTTGGGGTGGCATTGAAACGACATTATTTCTGTATGATGTATTTATATTTGTGTGCCTGTGTCTGGTTTTTTTACCATTGTTGCATGAACTGCAAAACTTCATTCTGGGATGGTTTGCCTGCTCTGCTGCTTCCATTTGAAATAGTCTGATTGTCTTTCTATTCAAAGATGCTAGCATGATAGTCTTTCTGGGGGAAAACTGCTTTGCCTTCCAAGAAGTCAGGGGCATATTAGGAGAGAAATGACAGTGCGTGGTATGTGCTAGAGGCATTTATTTTTCTGTTTCAAAAAGCCTGGGGCAGGCACAGTTCTGATCTCTATTTTAGCCATGACTGATGCCTGTACACTACCTAAGAGCCCTAGAGAGCATTACGGAATATTATGTATAAGAAAAATATGACTGACGTGTGAGATTCAAATGTCTTTTATTCAAAAAATTTCCTATTCTAACCACTTCATATCAGCCAAAATGCAGGTAGCTGCCTATAAATCAAGGCTGTGGTATTAGAAGAGATAATGATGGGTTTTATCCCTCTGTCCTGCAGAAACACAGTGGCAGGCTGACCTACATGAGGATATTGCTGCTCCTGAAACGTAAATTCTGTGCGAGTAGGCATGATGAGCTATCTACTGTATATTACTGGATGGAGTGAAACTGTTTCCCAGCAGGGCTTTCTAAATGACTTTTTTGCTCTAAGTCACACATCAAACTGCAATACATTCACACTGTTGCCAAACACACAATAAGAAACGTTTTTTTGTACCATGCCTACAAAGAAGTCACCCAGTGCAGCACTTGGGAGTAATGGCTGTTAACTTCTTACCATGTTTCATGGCAAGAACATAGGCATGAGGGACTCAGGAGCTCTACTTTCAGTAGCCTTCTCCTTATCGTTACTCCTGGGAGCAGAAATATCCATTTAGGTTGCCTGGCATTTAGACCTCTGTCTAATAGGAGACTTGATTTCATTTGTTGGCCTCAAGACTGAGGGGATAAAGTCCAGGCTCCCCTTATGCAATTCTACTGGCTAGTTTTATTATTAGATTTTTTATTTGTAAGTAAATTTGATTTAAACTTACTGTGTTTCATGTGAGTTGACTCTCAGGCATGGCAGAAATACAAGTAAATGGGAAATCTAGAGCAGACAAACATTTCCTGAACCTCTCTGTTCTACTTATGGTCAAATGTTTTTTTTTAAAATCTCCTTTTTAATTTTTGCTATCAAGTTTGAGCAGGCAATTAGATAATGATTTCTGTTTATGTGTTCTTGTGCATTTAGCCTGACAACCATGCACTGGGGTCAGGCCCTGCTCCAGCAACACTGCAGCAGGGCCAGTCTCCAGCTCCCTACAGCCCTGCCTTGCCATGGGCACCACCAAGCCGAGCCCACCAGCAAGCCCACATCCTGTTGACGTGCGGAAACAGACTCTATAACCCAGAAGGTTATAAAGTAGGTATGTTTATTGCGCGCAGATGCACGGGGGATCGCTCCACCACAAACGCGCATACCCGAACTGGCAAACGATCTCATATTTATACAGTAAAACACTACATGACGCCTATACATTTATTACCTAACCCCGCCTTTCCTCGCTTCGTATTATAATTAGCTTATCAGTCCTGCGCTTGCGTAGTTCCTCCTGGTAATTGCTGGCAGGGTTCTTCGAGACGCGGGCGGTGGTCTCTGGGAGGAAGGCCGTGGGTCTTCCTCATAATGTACTTTTCACCTCTTGCCTGGAATGTGGTGATTTGGCAAGTTTTGCAGAATTGAGCCGGTCCTGGTCAGCTCTTGTCCTTGGTAAACATCTGTTCTTCCTCAGTAGTCATTCTTCTATTGATAAGTTTGTGATATACGTTATTTTGTATCCGTCAGTTCTGTTCTTTATGACTGGGAATGTCTCTGCATATGTTAGTCTTTCTTATCTGTTTTAGCCTCCTTGGTTAGTAAATCCATAGTCCCTTTGTTAGAGTGTCAAGGCTCATCCTGTTAGCTATTTCCTGTTAGCAATTTAGCCTGTTTTCCTTCAAGCCCTTCATATTGGTTAGCGTGATGATTTCTTCTATTCTACTTCTCATGTTAATATCCTATTTCTATTCCTTATATTAATAATTATTTCTATTACTTATATCACTGTCCTGTCCTCAGCCAGTCCCTGTCCCCAGTAAGCTGCCTGATGCCTGGGGCTGGGGCTGCCCTAGTGCTCCCCAATTGTCCTGTTTCTGGCTGTGGGGTGGGATGAGCCTTGGCTGCCATCACCCACACAGGGAGCCCTCAACATCCTAAAGTAAGTGCTCTTTAGATCAACACATGTATTACTAATTACAACAACCTATGTTATATGATACTTTTCACAGACTTACCTAGTTGCTTCTTTAAATTTGTTTGTTTTCCTGCTTGATCTGTCCTTAGCTCTTGGTAGGCTGCTGTGGTAGCTTGACCTTGGACAGTTGCCAGATGCCCCCCCAGCCACTCTCTCACTCACCTCCTCAACAGAACTAGGGCAGAAAATAAAACAGAAAAGCTTGTGGGACTAGATAAAGACAAGGAGATCACTGACCAGTTGTTATCGCAGGCAAAACAGATACAAAACCAGGGCTCCCAGGAGTCCACAAAAGCTCTTCTCTTCCACTCCCTTTTCGCACTTTTCCCCTGCCCCAGGGGGGGTCTCTCCCGGGGCCGCAGGGACATCTCTGCTGGGGCGCCTGGAGCACCTCCTGCCCTCCTCCCGCTCTCCCCTCGGTGCTCGCAGGGCTGTTGCTCACCCCGTGTCCCTCAGCCCTGGCTGCCGGGCAGCGTTTTGCCCTTTCTCCCCCAGGCTCTCCCCGAGGCGCCCGCCCGCCCCTGGCTGAGGGGCTCGGAAGTGCCCTGCGCTGGGGCCGCTGGAGCCGGCTGGAACCGGCTGTGTCCGGCACGGGGCAGCCCCGCCCGCTCCGCACAGGGGCCGCAACTGCAGCACCCCCACACTGGGTTGTCCAGTCTAACCTCTATAAAAGCCAGTAAGAGTGTGTTGGAAACCGAAAGCACAAACAATTGCACCAAGGAAGTCATCAATGTTTGTGCAACTGAAAGGCTGACTAACAACGGTTTGGCCACACTCCCACCCACACACTTTGCACATTGTAGATGAGGGGGTATAAATGTTAGGCCTATTTCCGACCTAATGTGTGGGATGAGAATTTGACACCAAGTTGCAGGGACAGACAGGGTTTGTTCTTCTTGCTTTTTGGTAACGTATGCAGCCTTGCCTGAGTATTTTCTCTTGGAGATTATGACTGTGGTTCGAGTAGTATTTTAGAGCTGTATAGCTATTCTGCAGTTTAGTACATTTATCCCTGGTAATCTTAAAGAATCTGTGTAAGTTACATGTGAAATAAACCGTGCTATTCATGCACCCTACTGCTTCTTTTGAATGTGACCAGACCTACAAGAGGGAGGCTGTTCATGCATCTCATGTTGGACCTATAGTCATGACAGTAATTGGCATACCTATGAAGACCTATGCCTACCTATGCACCCCTCATCCTGCTAATCTCTGAGGATCAGCTAGAACACAAGGGGATTCATCTCTTCCAAAATGTATCCCACTACACTCAACAGAATGTCACTGCCCTTTGGACCGGGCTTTAAATAAATTGTATCTAAAAGCTGAATTCTATTAACATAACAGTATCACTTCATGTTTAGTGGTCAGACAATAAGCACTCTCTGAGATGCAATGTTTACCTAATTATTCTTATTTTGTTGTTTTGGATAGAGCTTTAGGGCAGCTGGTATGATTTAATACATCTAGCTCAGGGAATATATTCTTTGTTTTTCTGCTTGGTAACAAAGTCTAATTACTACACAGGACTGCAGATCTGAAAAATCCTTTGCATTCCCTCCATGGTGCTAGATTTTGCCACTCCTACAAGTTTTAAACTCAATCTGAAGAAGCATAAATGGAAGTGTGATCCGTTTCTCAGTATGAAAGAAGACAGAGGAGCCTTTAAAAGGTAACGTGATAAAAGCTACTACACACACAAAAAAATACATACCTCTTTATTGAAACAATGCTCCCTAAGGTTTGGCCAGTACTGCAGCAGTACTGTAGAGGCAAAAATGCTGAATACTACGTAATATATAACCAGGGCATAGTAATGATCTACTTCCTGAATAAGCTGACTCTGGACATCACCACTCACAATGATATTTGCCATAAGACAATGTACTTTTTATTTCAAGCATGGCAAAAGGTACTATTTTCTTGTGTCTGTAAATCTAATTGCTTAGAATGTTCTATAGAACTCCAGGTAGTTTTGTGCAGAGAACAAGACAACTAGAAACAGTTTTTAGAGGTAACGAGAAATTCTTTCTCTTTTTATTTTAAACATTGCCTCCTTAACCTCTCATTTTCCACAACAGTGATCAAGGCTCTCAAAAAAGCTCTTGTAATACTTTTCAGATAGTTTCAGTCATTTTTGCTTCACTTGATGGAGATTGCTACTCTCATGTGTTGTGTTAGCTAAGTAGTCATGCAGAACATTTGAAACTGGAATTAAAAGTCCATTTTTTCCCCCTGAACAAGATTAATAAATAAAAAATGCAATTTTTGAAAAAAATTCAGGTATAGCTCTGAAAGGAGAAGGCTTTATATGTTAACACTGTCAAGACTCAATGATGCATAGCAAACCACAAGGGATGAAATTCAGTATTTAAGCTAAGTTCTCTGATTTATATTTTTTTTAAAAAAAAGGTACCATCTTACTTAGTTTTGTAAGGGTGTCAGTCAGGATCAATTCAATTTTAGTGTGCAGATGTGCTGAATAAAAAAGCCCAAAATGTATGTTGCTTTTCTGTACTTATCACTCATAGGATTGTCCTGCTGCCCTAGAGGAGTCAACTTGCAGAACATTATTGCTAAGGGACATAGCAATGTGACATCTAGATGCATCCATTTATCATGTACACACTTTTCCTCCCTCTAACACTAAAGTTAATTCAGCAGGATCACCTACTTCACCCTTTTACACTTACCTAACTGTCAGTGACAAAGAAGGGAAGACTAATACCAATCATTGGGATCTCAGTAAAATGAAGTATTGAATGCCATGAAATCATGTCTATTCCTGCACCTGTCAAATGAATGCAGTTGTTCAGATTATGAATGATCTTTCCAAGCTAGCATTGGTAGTTGTTACCTCCCTTGAAAAAACACTGACAATTGCACACGTTCATGTCAGTTAGGCATTTAAGGAAGGTTCTCGTACTCACTTCTTTCTCCTTCTTTGTTCATGTATGGTTTCTACATAAATAGGTATCTAACTCTGTTCAATAGCAAGACGTTAGGATAATTATCTGTAACCAGCTGAGAAAATTGAAATTCTTTACTGCTCAACTGTTCAAGCACCATACCAATCTAAGACTCAAAATCTAAATGTGTTAAGGGTGTGCCTGCTTGAATGAGAGTGAGTTTATTTTAAACTTGGGCTTTTAGAGTGTGATTACTTTTATGTGAATTTAATTGCCCTTGTTTGCTACTTTGTCCCTCCCTGTTCAAAAGGCCACTATAAATCAAACAGTTTTAATGACAAATGCAGCATAGAAAGAGTTGCCTTGATTATAAGCCTACTCCATTTTAAAGAAAAAAAAAAAGAATTCACAGAAGTTCGAAACTTGCTAGATTCCTTAGATAGTTTTTGTAACAGAAGTCATATCTCAGATTCTGGAAAACATAGCCACTTTCATAAATCCATTGATTTAAAGAGTAAAATAAAATAATTAATTGTATAGATTTGCACAGCTCAATTTGAGAAAAAATGGCTGTCTTGCTATATTAATCTTTGGTTCTCTGAATTGATTATATATCAGATAGACACACAGAACAGTCATGGAAAGTTACACCTGCTTAAATCTTGTTTATGTGCTGAAACAATGCTTGCTTTTCCACTAATGTGTTTACTAGAGGCAGTCACAGTGGTTTTGCTTATCATGCCAACAGAGCTGAAACTATATTTCTGTGCACTTGCTGGCCTCTTGTGCTTTTGAAAGTAGCTGAAAGCTTTAAGCTCCTTTAGTTGGCTTGATTAGACAGTGGCTCTTTGCCTGGCATGGATTTCAGGATTTAAAGTTTATTAGTGGGTTACGAGGGTATTTTTTTTTGCTGTGTGTTTTTGACAATTACAGAGCATCTTGAATAACAAAATACTAAAGCCAAACAGAATTATTGCTGATTTCTTTTAAAAGGTTTCAGTGTTTCTTTTTCCTTTGTATGATTACAGAATTCTCATGTATATACTAGTACTTTAATATTTTTACATGCTTATGTGCTAGTTCTAGAATTTTTATTTATTTTTTAATACAGGAATGTAAGTAAAAAAGAAGTGATGACTGAGTGTGGATTTCAGTTAAAGGCTGATCCATATTAAAGGCTTTTAATGGAAAAAAATAGTGAAAATAGCCAAACAAGATATTTACTTAAATAAAAGATCATACAGTGATTTGCACTGTGCCATATCACTCCCTCGCAAAGACAGAACCAGAATAACAGGTTATCTGTGTGGTACTTACAGGGAAAGAATATTAAATTAATAAAGCACAGGAGAGGTAGAGGGGTTATGGTCTGCAGATTGCCGGCTGTAGCATGGCTGTGTACAGAGCATTGATTGGTGACATTGGAAGCAGAGTGCTATGCAGAGCATCAGACAACCATGTAAACAACCAAATAAAATGGACACTGTCCGACACAGCTTGCAATATCTCCTGTTTTGGTGCAGTTTGTGTATTTGGTAAGTGTACCTGCTATTCCTTCATTATTGAGCTTGAAAGTACTGAATAGTAAAAATTGTGGTCCAATTCCCACAGAAAAGCACTCAACACTTTTTTTTCAGTTTTGACTGTGACCTTCAGATGCTATCCACTGACCAGTTCTGTATCCATTTGACTGGTGTTTCATCAAGTTTATGTTCCCCTAACTTGCCTTGGCCTGTCACAAAAAATTGTATCCCAGGCTTTGCTAGTGTTTACATACGTGAAACCTATTCTTTTTCATTGGAGACAATGCATTGTGGTAGGTGAAAATTTGATTAGACAGAGAAATATCTTCACCAACTAAGCATTGGCTGATACTCAACTATTTTTTCTTTTTCAGATATTTACAAATAGGTTGTAGGATTATTTGCTTCAAAGATCCACTGAGAATTAGACCTCACCCGAATGATATATCCTATTTTGAATCTTTTATTTTGTTTGTTTCAGACAAGAAAAATATTTCAATATTGTTTAAGATGTTACATATTCATTTTCAAAATAGAAATTAATGGGTAGAACCATTAGGCATGGAAGAGCTTTGACCCTTTCTCATAAAAGCAGTCACTTTGGGACATGGTTTAGTGGTCATGATAGTGTTGGGTTGATGGCTGGACTTGATGATCTTAGAGGTCTTTTCCAACCTTAATGATTCTATGAATTTCTGTGAATTTTATGGTGAATGAAGGGAAAGGTCTTACTTTGATTTTTGGTCCTAATGCTCATGCTATACCTCAGAATGTATTCATAGTAGATGCCATTTTCCACTTTGTTGTCTGTATTCATCTGAGGTTTCTGAAAGGACTTATGGTACAGCCATCTTAGTCTCTCATTAAGGCTCCTATCTTTCTTCCAAAATGAGTATTTTGAATCTATTCTTTTAATATAGTTTCTTTAAGAAACTTGTGGTTGCTTCCAATAATTTTTCACTCTAAGCTTGATGCATACCCTTTCAGGAAGGAATCTCTACCATGACCCAGAACCTTTCAGAAAGTCTACCTCCCTCTGTATTCTGAACCTTCATGTAAAAGGATATAACCCTGAAATGCACTATTTTTGCCTCTTATTTCTTTGCCTAGCCTAAGCGTCTCTGAAATTGATGTTCTTTAAAACAATTAAACAGTCGTGCAATTTATGCAACCAGTCTAAAGTTGAACCAGTTAGGTCATAATTTTGGCCATGTATAAAGATGTACAGATCCTCCTTTTTTTTTTCCTCCACAATATGTTGCACACTAGTGTATGTTTGCTCATGTCTAAGATGTTCGATGGACCAGTTTCACAAAAACACATAAACAGAATAGTAGAGCTTAGAAGAGATCTCTGGGGATCATGTAGTCCAACCCCACTGCCAAAGCACATTCAGCTAGGGCAGGTTACACAGGAACATGTCCAGGCTGGTTTTGAAAGACTCCAGAGACGGAGTCTCCACAACCTGTCTGGGCAGCCTTTTCCAGGGCTTCATCACCCTTACAGGAAAGAAGATTTTCCTGTTGTTGAGGAGGAACTTCCTGTGTTCCAGTTTGTGCCCATTGCCCTTGTCCAATCACTGGGCACCACCGAAAAGAGACTGTGCCCATCTTCCTGATATCCACCCTTCAGATATTTATAAATATTGATAAGATCCTCTCTCAGCCTTCTTTTCTCCAGGTTAAACAGCCCCGGGTCTCTCAGACTTTCCTTATAAGAGAGATGTTCCNATGGTGAACTTGTTGTCCACCAGGACTCTAACATCCTTCTCTGTGGCACTTCTTTCCAGCAGCTCAATGCCAAACCTGTGCTGGTGCATTGGGTTATTCCTCCCCAGGTGTAGGACTCTACACCTGATGAACTTCATTAGGTCCCGTTCCACCCAACTCGCCAATCTCTCGAGGTCTTGCTGAATGGCAACACTGCTTTCTGTTGTGTCAGCCACTCCTCCAAGTTTCTTATCACCAGCAAACTTGGGGACGGTACACGCCATCCCTTCATCCAGGTCATTGATGAGGATGTTGATCAAGACTGGACTCATTACTGGGGTGATAATTTATCTCTTCTCTTTTCCTTTTCTGCCTCTCTATACTTGCCTATATTTTTTGTTTCATCCCTATTTACTTCTTATCTTGTTGTTTTGCCCAAATAAAGTTCCCTTTAGAAATTTTCATACAAAATGACAAGTTTAAAGCTGTTCAGGGGAAGAAACATGTAGTAAGACCCCACAAAGTAATAGCAATGAACCAGAATAACAATAGTAGGGCATAGTCAATTAGTTCTGAGAAGCACAACCCTGGCAATATACAAACACAGCTCTAAACAAACTTGTGTTGCTACAGAGTTGTATCATGCAGATGTAACTGTCCACTTAGCCCTAGATGAGAAATATATCTACTGTGCTTCAGCTGGACAGGGAAAATACATCTTTGCAGAATCACAGACATTTGTCTCTAGATGCTTGGCAATTACTTTTTATGTGAACAACCCAAATAACATTCCTAATTCGGAATATATGTGTCATCAGATCTGAGGCATACTTATACACATAATAGCAATTTCTGCATTCGGTCCTTGGCAAAAGTATACTTCTTGAATCCTGATCCCAGCAAGCACCTTTTTTCACCTAAAGTTAACTTTAAAATCTTTGGGATTGGTAGGATCATCTCTCTTCTCTAATTGACTTAGTTATTGTGTGGTTTCTTTTACATAAAGTTACTCTAACATGCTTACAATGTTGTATCTGAACAGATACTGATTTAGACTTAGGACTTAGGAATGGCTGCATTTGAAAAGCTGGATGATAGAAAAAAAGAAACACAACCAAAACTCACCAAAAACTTTTATTTAACCATTTAATTTCTACCATACTTCCATTTCCACCTGTCTTTCTAGTCTGGACTTCTGCAACAGATGGCCTTCAAAATTTTCAGCTGCATTTTCCTTTAATTAAGCATACACAGTGCTCACTAAAGAGGTCCATGATTATCTATTTACAAAAAGCAGAAGTTTGTAGACATAAACTCCTAAACACTTAAGTAGCTGCCATAGGATGAGATTATAGTCTGTATCCAGTAAGACTGGTCGTGGTGAGTTGACCTTGGCTGTCTGTCTTGTGTCCACCAAGCTGCTCTCTCACCTCATCCTCTGCAAGACAGAGGGAGAAAATAATATTGAAAAGCTTCTGGGTCGAGATCAGTCATCCATTACCAGCACAGGCAAAAAAGACTTAATTGGGAAAATTAACTTGCTCTATTGCCAATTAAAAAATAGAGTAGGATAGTGAGAAACAAAACCAAAACTAAAAACATCTTCTCCTCATTGTCCTTCGCAGGCTCAATTTCACTCCTTCATTTCCAGCTCTTCTTCCTCCCCAGCCACTGAGTGGCACAGGGTGATGAGGAATGGTGCAGGTTGGAAGGGATCTCTGGAGATAGAATCATAGAATGTTTTAGGCTGGAAGGGACCTCTAGAGGTCATCTGGTCCAACATCCCTATACAAGTAGGGACATCACTAACTAGGTCAGGTTGCTCAGAGCCCCATCAAGCCTGACCTCGAATGACTCCAGGGATGGGGCCTCCACCACCTCGCTGGGCAGCCCATTCCAGTGATCTATGACCCTCGTGTTAAAGAACTTTTTTCTTATATCCGGCCTAAATCTATCCTTTCCTAGCTTATAACCATTATTCCTTGTCCTATCGCTACAATCCTGTTTTAAACAGACCTTCCCCTGCCTTCCTGTAGGCCCCCTTCAGATACTGGAAGGTCAGTATAAGGTCCCCCCGGAGCCTTCTCTTCTCCAGGCTGAACAGCCCCAACTCCCTCAGCCTGTCTTCCTATGAGAGATGCTCCATTCTCCTGATCATTTTTGTGGCTCTCCTCTGGACATGCTCCAATACGTCCACATCCTTCTTGTTCTGGGGGCTGCAGAATGGGACGCAATGCTCCAGGTGAGGTCTCACCAGGGCAGAGTAGAGGGGCAGAATCACCTCTCTTGATCTGCTGGACACATTTCTTCTGATGCAGCCCAGGATGCAATTGGCCTTCTGGGCTGCGATTGCACATTGGTGGCTCATATCCAGTTTTTCATCCACCAGCACTCCCAAGTCCCTTTCCACAGGGCTGCTCTCCAGTATATCCTCTCCCAGCCTATACTGATAATACTGGTTACCCTGGCCCAGGTGCAGGACCCTGCACTTGGCCTTGTTAAACCTTATAAAATAATCTAGCCCAACGCCTCTGCCAAAGCAGGTTCATCTAGGGCAGGTTACACAGGAATGCATCCAGGAGGATTTTGAATACGGGTTACAGTCATTTTAGAACAGCTCCTCTCTGTCGCTCCTTCCTCCTCATGCTGTTCCCCTGTTCCAGTGTGGGGTCCCTCCCACAAGGTACAGTTCTTCATGAACTCTTCCTACATAAGTCCTTCCCACAGGCTGCAATTCTTCAAGATCTGCTCCAGCATGGGTCCCCCATTGGCCACAGCTCCTCCCAGAAAACACACCCCTGCCTGGATTCCTCTCCACAGGCTGTAGTTCCTGCTAGAAGCCTGCTTTTGCATGGAGTCTCCATGGTATGCAGCTTCCTTCAGGACTGCTATGGTGTGCAGTCCTCTACAGACTGCAGTGTGGATATCTGCTCCATTGCAGTCCTCCATGGGCTGCAGGGGAATAACCTACTTCACCATGGTCTTCTCCATTGTCTGCAGGGAATGTGTTTCAGAACATGAAACACCTCCTCTCCATCTTTTTTCACTGACCTTGGTGTCTGCAGGGCTGTTTCTCTCACATTTTTTCTCACTCCTCTCTCCCAAAGCTGCTGCACAGTGGTTTTTACCCTTTCTCACCTTTATCAAAGAGGTTTCACCAGACTTGCTGATGGGTTCAGCTTTGGCCAGTGGAGGGTCTGTTTTGCAGTCAGCTGGAACTGTCTCTCTCTGACATGGCAGCAGCTCCTCATGTCTTCTCACAGAAGCCACCGCCACTGCAGCCCCTCAAGCTACCAAAACCTTGCAACATATACCCAATACACTGATTCTTCTCTGTTGCTTTTGATGAATAGTCTAACAATAATGGTCTTTGTGATTTATTTTTTTCTGGTTTATAAGTTTCTGTTTCTAAATGTTGTGAGAATTCATGTAACATTTCCATTATATTTTGAATATTAAATTTTAGTTAAGGCATCATTAATTAAAATAAAATAAGCAATTACAGCTTTTCTATATTCTAATTCCATTTTTCTTTCCTATTGTAGAGAAATATCAATCGTATTTTCCTCCACTCATTTCTGTAACTCATTTCAAAACAAAAATTCTTTTTCGTATATTGAGGGAAATGTAATAAACTCAGTAATTGTTTTGATACATACTTTAAATTATGAGGTAAGAACCATAATTTTGAAAAATACTTCTTTTTTGCATGTAAGTATGTGTTAAATGACCTGACACAGGGAGGGAATTTTAATACTTTATGAAGAGAGATTGCATTTGTTTATATTTCTTCTGGTGAAAGAGCATTCATAATTCTTCCCCACCCTCCCGCAGCTTTTCATCCAGAACTATAATCCCATCATTTGCTTGACTGGCTCTCTTGAACTTTGACATTTGGTTTACTCATGCAGTGTGAAAAGAATTAAGATGGAACACTCACCAAAGTGGTATTTGTTTGCCTATACAGTCCTGGCTTCTCCCATCTCATTTGTTTTAATAATATAGCCAGCAGCATTAATAAGCCTTATCAGGTCATGTCAGTTAATGGGCTGTCCTTGTCACAGACCAAATTTTCCCTTTAGAGGCAGAAGGGAATAATTTCCATGTTAGATCTCTTCCAGACATTATCTATCTGTGTATTTCTCTGCTCCCCTGCAGCTCTCCTCTCTAGCATCACTGGTTTTAATTAATATCTTGTTTTCCTTTTTTTGAGTCAGTGAGCCAGTAATAACCTATGATGTGTCATTTTCGGTTATGTTATGCCATTTGTAACCCAGTATCTTGAACATGTAGATGTACATTAGTAGATCTGCAGTTGTACTGTTTATTGCCATAGACCTTTGCAACAAAAAAGCAAAGTACTGCTTTCTAAAGCTTTTTTCTTACATTTTGGAGGTTTTGGTGAAAAAAACAGCAATTAAATGGCTAGGTATATAGGCCTATATCCTATACTAATGCTGAATTCACAGTGATGTGCAAGTGAAATTTTGCAAAATGTTATGCAAAACAAACGTAAGCAAATCCAATGAAAGCCCCAGTGGGTGTGCAAACACCCAACAAAAGCCCTGCTAGCCCTTCCTTAAAGCAGACCCTCCAATGGAGAGGGAGAGCACAGGGGAACAGGCATAGGTAGCTCTCCTTCATTTCCCTCACAGCTGGACAATTAATTCACTCAACCTGCTGAGTGGCTGGCTGATCTTGAAAGGTGTGTTGCATAATGAACATTTGCTTGATATGTGGGAAATAATAACAAAAATAACTCTCATCCGCTACTTTTTTTCCACCAACAGCTTGAAGCTTCTGTAATTTTTGAATATGTTCTACTTATTTCTTCTTTTTTTTTAGTCCCGCTAGAGATTTGTGATGAGAAACCAGAGCTGCAAGTCACAAGAGAGTAACTGGCTACATCTTTGTGAAAATCCTTCCAGGTTTTTTAAGCATATGATTCAAACCCAGTTGTTTTTGAGATTGGTTGAAGTGTTTGATATCTACCTGATGGAAATTCTTCTTCAGTGAGTTGTAGCACGAATGACAGAAATACAATGAAATTTCCAAAACAGAAAATAACCTTGAACACAATAATTATTTAGAAACTTGATGGAAAATATTTCAATGAAAGAAAGGAAAATATTTAGTTATAAAATCTTAAATAGTAACCAGTTTGACTGACTGCTGCACAATAATAATAAACATTTCCATCCAAATTCATTAAAAGCTCAGAAGGAATATTCCTTGAGTGTTGAATAAAGTTATCCATAAAGGATGGAGAGATACACTTGCTTATTCCAGCTACTTCTCAATGTACAAACTACAGCTGCTCTCAAAATGTGGACTTCACTCCATTCTTTTACATTTTGAAATTCTATTGGCTTATGATCACAGACTTCTTTTCACTCTTTACTGCCATAGGTTATAAAAGACTTGTATCTTTGTGAAGGTAAAGCAAAATGCATCAGAAACATCTTCCGTAAAATGGTCTGGATAGAAAGAATGTAAGTTTTGGCATCTGTGTTATATTAAGGTAGTCAATAGAAATATTGATCATGATCATATCTCTTTCTACAACTGAAAAGCTCTATAAGTAATACATAAAACCCACACATTTTGCAGATAAATAAACATAAAAATCTGTGATCCTCTAATCAAACATTTAAAATGTAAAGGTAATGCATAGAACAACCTCTTTTTCTGTGTTTAATTTTATTTTGTTTTTAAAGGAGTAGGACAGGAAAAGAGATACAGATACATTAAGCAGTACTTTAATAATGCCTTTGGCCTTTTCTGTAGAAGAATAAACAAGCTACCAGCTATTTTCCCTCTTCTCTTCCTGTCACAAGCAGATTGAATGCACCTTGATAACTGACCCTTTTGCAGTCTTTAAACTTCCTCACATGACTTTTACCTGTTTGGTGGACACTTCTGCTGCTTTAGCTGTTACTGGCCGTGGGTTGGTTTGCTGTCCTCTATTTCCTCAACTAATGTTAAATCGTAAATGCAGTTATATAGTAAGACCAGTTGTACCTGCAAGTGCTGCCATTTTTTCATTTTCTTATTTAACATTGCATACGGAATCCATTCCCCAAGGAGGCAGACAGGTACACTGTGACATACCTCTGTAGGATTTGCATCTGATCAAACTTGAAGTCTGTGTCAGAGCTGGGAGATGAGCATATGTACTCAGTTGTAGTTCAGTATTATTCCCGCTTTTCTTTCTAAACTCAGGAGACTTGCACTAATTTCTAATGAATAAGTTATTCTGCAACATGCGGACCATGTAATAAGTTTCCTGTATTATGCTGACTGCATTTAAATGCCATTGGCTTAAATGAGGCTGTGTGTGTGGTTGATATATTGCGTTGATCAGGGACATTTTCCTAGAATATGGTCAAATTAATGATGGAAGTGTAAAGCATGCCTCACAAGGTTTATAGATGGTGTAGATGTTATATCTATGCTATAAATTATGTGTTCTGTTAGAAAACAAAAGGACACTACTTCTAATTATTTCTAAAGAAATATAGAAAGAAGAAGTAAGTTTTCCTGGAAATTCTCAAAATGTTCACTTGGCTATCCAAATCCAGTCTGAAATTTGTTTCTTCTGTCAAGAGCAATGAACAAACAAACCACCTGCATAGACATAGGTTTCAATACAATGATGTTACCCCGGGAGTTCTCTTGAGTTCATATTTGTGAATGTTTTGCTGTCTGTTCTGCTTCATAATAGCAAAAAGCTTTGCAGACTGTTATCTAAAGCTACAAATGTCACATGTAAAATACATGCACATACATGCATACAGTCTATACTGGAATGTCAGTTTTTTCACTTTCAAGAACTGCTTGTGAATACAAACATTGTAATTTTATACACAATGCAGTATACTTCTGAAATGTTAAAGTTCTGAATTTGCTAGTGATGTCTTCTTTCCCAGCACTACACTGACAAGTGAAACACGCTAGCTTAAATATTTTGCTGTAGCTCAGTAATCATAATAAAATATAAATAAATCCACAAAGTTACATGTATTCCTTAAAGATTAGTGTTGCAATCTGTGAGACCATGCTCGCTTTGGTATTATTAACAGAAGTATGACCCGAGCCGGTGGGCAGTGAGAATCTAGAGATAGCACTGCAGACATTGTTGACACCATTCCTTCCTTAGGAGTTCATTTCAATGTAAAAAATAAGTAAAAAGGCTCAGGTGGTAGCTCATCAATAGAAAAGTGGTTTTACCCTTTTGTACTTCTACTTCTTCATTACTAGTCCTTTTACAATTTCTCTGCCTCCAGTATACTTGCTTCCTGATCTGCCCTGGATGCCTGGTGCTTCATGTCATCTTGTATTTCACAAAACTCTTTTCCAAAATCCCAGATACATTTTGTCACATGAACTGTTGTTGCCAATCTTGTTTAGGTTATTATCTCCATAACAAAGCTCAAAGCATTTAGGCAACAGCTTAACATTTTTGGGTCTGTTTTTTGTCCTCATTTTATCTTCCATCTTTTGACTGCTTTTTGAACTACAGTTATAGCCTTTAATATTTTTTTTTTAAAAGTGTGGAAATTTTATACATTTTCTAATTTTCTGGAAAAAAAACCAACCATATCTTGACAATGGCTGCTTTTTACCTAAGAGCCAGAAAGACAGAGAAAGAACATATTTAGAAAGTTCAAACTGAATTATTCCAGAGCTGCAGTACGTATGGATAAATCCAAGGTATAGGCAAATTTTCCATTAAGTCTTTTCAATATAGTCTTCTCATGAAGATACTTCTAATTTAATGAGATTCCCAGATACTATGCTCTGTCTATGTTAGACTGTAAGAAAGATTTCTAGATCACAGAATCACAGAATGGTAGGTTTGGAAGGAACTTTTGGAGATCATCTAGTCCAACCCCCCTGCCAGAGCAGGGCCACCTAGAACAGGTTACACAGGAAGGCATCCAGGTGGGTTTTGAATGTCTCCAGAGACAGAAACTCCACCATCTCTCTGGTCAGCCTGTTCCAGTGCTCTGCCACCCTTTAAACAAAGAAGTTCCTCCTCATGTTT
>VZZY01022724.1:0-38300 GCA_013400335.1 Eurystomus gularis
GTTTGGAAGTTCAGAAGTTCAATTTCCAGGCAGTTGTGTAGTCACGTCGTCACTAGAATTTCTAAAACTGCAGTAGCAAACAGCAGTAGTAGTTTGTTGTAGCCTGTTAAGCTAATATATTTGTAGTAAGATCTAACACCAACTGTTTAAATAGCATACCTGTTATTGCCCTTTTCCCCTCAGCAGAAAAAGGACAAATAATATGCTTCCCACTCTTCCTGGAAGGTACGAATGAGTGTCAGGAGATGTAAAAACTGCTGAGCTCAAATGATATTTAAAAATTTTGTGATAATGCATCTCAAATACTTTTTTGGACAAACTGCCTAAATGCAGATTCCTTCTGATTAAGAAGATGCCTTCTTTGTTATTTAAAAAATAAAACACTGAACAGTCAATACCTAAAAACATTCTCCTAAAAATATTTGGGAACTTTGTGTAATGTTAAGATGCCTGGAGAATGAGAAATACTGTATTTTTCCAATATACTGGCATGTAAATGGTTTCGTCCAATTTAGCTTACTTATCTTAATCTGTCTCACGTGCCCCCCTCTCCTGCTCCAAGAAAAAAGAAGACCTTTGGGAAATATCTTTTGGTAGCATTCCAGGACTGACATGCTAGACTCCATCTCTGAGGTACCTTGCATTTTCATCTTTATGACTAACAGAATGCAGCTGAACATAGATTTTGTTGTTTTTGTTGTCTTGAAGTTTTATAGTCCTTTACTTTCTAGAGACACTTGATTTAGTTTCCAAGTATAATATGTAGTGTCGACTTTTTCTCTCCAAGTAACAAGGTCAAACTGTATCTAGATATTGGCTATTTTACAGATGTGTTTGCAGGAAAGTTGCAGCCAGTATCTGTATCTGATGTCCTTTGCTTATCCTGTTCTATTACTGTCCGTTTTCTTGCCTCCTCACTCTCCTTAGCTAGCAGAAGGAGAATGGTATGCCTGTAATTCCCATACTAACTTGTTACGAGTAATTTGATAGTATTTCGACCTGATGGACTTTAAGCTCGGTTTTAAAGCCCTAGTTTATTTTTGCTTGGTACTGTTTACATATAAGAAAGTGGATCTGAAATGATAACAACTATTACTGTATACTTTTGCAGACCTAAATACTGACGTTGGATGGAATAAAGACCCTCTTAGCTGAGTGATATAAACACAACAAGATGCTATACAGGCCTAAAGCTTTAGAAGGAAATGATGATTCTAAAGATGTTGAGAAATAGTGACATCATTCCATACCAGATTGGTATGAAGTCTAAAACTCCTAAATATTTTGTGGGATTTTTTTAATCCTGTTTGGAAATACATAGATGTGAGTGGTCAAAGTTAATTTTGTAGACAGTATTGACTGTAGTACTTTCCAACTTTTTGAATAACTCTCTCTTGCTAAATAGCAGTGTGTCTGGATAGATTGTTCTTAATGATATTGTTTCTGTGAGAGGTCATTCTTTTGTATGTGCAAGTAATAAGACTGATTAGATCTAGGAGCAGGTAGGATTGACAGGAAAGTTGTGTGAAGCTGCTTCTGTAGTGCCTTAGTCCTGCTTAGATGTATCACCAGGACTTTATGGTACTCTGTAACTTGATGTAAATTCTTTGGTTTTTATCTGTTGTTAGATTGTATCTAGACTTGACAACGGTGATTAATACCAGACAAACTTTTAATCCTTACGGTCTTAAAGTACTATTTGGAAATCTCACCATCATGGTTTTTTCTGTGTTATGGTAACTCCTGGAGATCGCAATCAAAGCATACACAAGTGTGTGCAAAATAAGTAGTGGCTTTACTGCCTGTAAAAATTTAGTCTGATTAAAGTGGAAAACTGCAACATAGCAATGACTGTAGTAAAACATGCAGGTATAATATGCAGTCCTGGAGAGCTATATGCTACAGGCATACATAAGAATACTGT
Source organism: Eurystomus gularis (assembly GCA_013400335.1). NCBI lineage: Eukaryota > Metazoa > Chordata > Aves > Coraciiformes > Coraciidae > Eurystomus > Eurystomus gularis. Next base: position 1,925 of record VZZY01022724.1, read on the forward strand.
GAGTGTTCTACTGCCCTTAGTATTTTATATGTAATTCAGATCAGTGGTTTGTGTTTTCCTTTGATGGAAGGTCTTTTTTTTTGCATCAAAATTGTCAAATGTTTAAATCCTGTGAGATTACAGCTACAGTATCTAGGATTAATTTTTAAAGCTGCTACAGTTTCAGATTTGTCTTAATTTGAGCTATTGGAACAGTGGCACTGTTCCTGATGCAGGAACATGGTCGATATCTTGTGCTGTACTATCAAAACTTTTAATAGTAGTATAGTGACATGAAGATGCAAATATCTGTGTGGAAGGTAGTTTGTTATAAATGTGTCTCTATGTACATAACCGACTTACACTAGGGATTGAATTGATAGCTACGCTTTCCAACTGTTTCCTATGTCAGATAGGTCAGGCACAGGTGAAGAACGCAGAATTCCCTAGATCCACTTAAGAGCAACTTAAAATAAAAAACTCAGATTACTCTTCTGAGGCTTTCATAAATATTCTGGAGTTAGTTTTCTTGTTCAAAAGGGGAATTCTAAGGGCAGATAGGCACTGAATTGCTCCTATGTATATAAGCTTTAAGTAGTAGTAATATTTTTTTAAAGTGTTTTGAAGAGAACTCATATATCACTAATTGAAATGCTTTAACTTTATTGGGAGAGTGGGGATGTTGGGAGGAGGGAAAGGATGTGAGCTTAGGCCTGATGTTTGTTTAGAAAATAATTTTGGAGCTGTTGCCCTTTCTCAGATATCAAAGTAAAACTGGTGTTGCTATGCAATATCAAATTAGGGTGATACAGTGCTTTTCTTACCTGAGACCTGCACTTCTAGTAGTTCTGAAAATGGACACTGTTAGGACATGAACAGGTTATCTCTTCCTTCTCTCAGCCACAGGTTTTATTCTTGTACTTGCTGTTTCAAAAAATGTGTAGTGAAGACAAATATGAGTATTTTCCATGGTTAATTTCCTGATAACAATGGGGAACACAGAAGTAATATTTAAAGGTGCAGCTGAGAAGCTATTAATATATCCAATTTAATATTTCAAATAGGGGATGAAGCAGGAAGAGTAGAAAAACATGCTTGGAAGTGAAGGAGTGAAGGATGGCTCTTTGATTAGAAAACTGCTCAGAGCAGACTGTTTCCTCTAGAGCTACCCTAGGTCTTTTGCAGAGTTTTTCCTGTCTACAAAATTAAAATGCTATGCCCATCTTGTCATTACTCATTATGATTTTTGCCTGTTTGGGGGACTGCTCTGTGGTAGATGATCACTGTTTAGTGAGCTCTCTTGCCTTAAGCACATGTATGCAAATATAGATGATTTGGACAAACTGCATTCCCTGGGATGCTGCCTGTTTTGTGTGGTTGAGAAATGCTTAACATGCACTGAAACAGACATGTATTATTATCCTTCTACACTCAGTATTTAAGTGACATGCTTTTTCAACTCAGCATACCCTACAAAACTGGGAGGCTTTGCATTGCTTTAGAAAAGAAGATTAATGCTGGTTAGGAGGATGATATTAATTTGAGATGAGAAGAATAATTTTAGCTACTAGGTGAAGAAGTGAAGATGACATAATCCTTGGGTAAAGGAACTAAATGGGACTAGCTGCAAGGACTATTTTTTTATAACTGTAAGCAGTATAAAAGAGGCCAAACTCTATTTTCAGATCTATACATGAGGCTTCCGCTAACGTGTCAGAAGAAACTTGCTCTGAATGTTTAAAGCTTGTGTAAACTTACTCCCAGTGCTGCATATTTAACTGATTTCTGGAGAGAGAACTGGTTCAGGTGTCCTAGAAAATGCAAAAGAATTTTTGTTTAAAGAAATGTTCAAATATTCTTAACGTTGGAATTTTTTACTCACTAGTTGTAACAGTGCTTTCAGAAATATTTGCATCAGAAGTGCTTGAAGAAAACATTTGAGGGATAGAATTAGAAGGTTGGAGTAACTTGAATCCATCAGCTTCTGTGTTTTTCTGGGTCATAATCCTCTTGTTTTGAAGCAAGGTAGCTGTGAAGCCGCAATTCTAAATAAACTGGGTAGCTGGACAAGCAAGAGTTACATTTAATTATGTTGGAAGATGATGTTCTGGGGAAGGGCTGGGGAAATCTTTTGTTAGAAAACTATGTCAGTGCTGATAACTTTTAAAATTCACTTCCTGTAAACATCTGAGTTTCACTTTCAGAAATTGCTTTTTGTCTGTTTCTGCAAACAATTATTAATTCAAGTGAATGCAGAAGCATAAGCAAGGCTGAAGTAAATCTGCTCTGAAACTTTTGGTATTCCTTGTGGGTATATTTTTTCCAGTCTGGCAATTTGTGTAGTCAATCCATAGTTAATGCACAAGCAGTGATTTTACATGAAAAGTATTCTGCGTTTGCATAGGAAGCCATCATTTATGGGAACAAACCCTCTCCCTGACTCCCAAGTTTTTAACCTCTTGGGGTTTTTTTTAAGAACTGTAAACTGTCAGTGGCATATAGATGATGTCTTTGTACAGGAAACATACTGATAAGAATTTAAAATATAAAGGAAAAATCAGGTGAGGCAAGCTGGCTGTTTAAGCCCTTCCATGGCAGAACAAAATTAAATTACTAATCCTGTTAGAGAAAGAAAGCTCACACTGAGTTTGCTGGATTATTCAACATCTGTTTAGTATATCTCCTCACTTAACTGGATGTTATACAGATTCATCAGTCTAGGACAAGAACACAATTGAAGTTTAAAAGTTAAAATGTTATAGTGTGTTGAAGACTTTTTCCCATTTTAGTTCTATTGAAATTTTTATCTTGCCAGCTTAGGGGTTGAGCAGGAAATGTGTTTTAGTCCTGATTTACATGCAACCTAATAGTCTCTTCAGCCTTTCAACTGTCTCAAATGTGAATGCATATCTTTTTAAAGAGCATTTGTATCAACCTTGGTTTTGATCAACAATTTCTCAGTAAATGAAAAACTTTTAGAATGGGTGAGACTTGTATGGTTTTATTAATTTCTAGTGTATACCAAAAGAACAAGTTGTACGTTATATTCCATATTGCATATGTCTTTGGAATTATTTCCTTTATTCCAAAAAACTAAGGTGCCTCTTCAAAAAAAGAGGAGTTCAGCTTTGACAAATTATACTCCAGAAACCCTGGGCATACTATAATGATGAAATACTGATTACTTTGAATAATTATTTCTGCTGTATCTCCTAGAGGTTGGAGAATTTGCTTAATTTTATGTCAGAAGAATGGGGACAACCACATTTGAAATACAGAATCTTTGCAACTAATAAATGAATCAAGTATGGAGAACTGGAAGAATTGGTCTTGCTGCTGCTTGATATTCATTATGGGAGTACAGAACAGATTTTTGTGAGGAGGAAAATGAACAAGCTTTTATCTCATAGTTGATGTGAATTCAGGAAGTCTTGATACAGAGATCCTGGAAATGCGCATTATACATAATTTACCATTGACTTGTTCATATTTTGGCTACTGATCTTTTTTTTAATATGCCTTGCATTATTCAGCTCTTCCTTCATCTGTAAGTAGTGTTTGAAAAGGAGAGAAAGCTCCTTAAGCATGTGAAAAATGTGATCGTTTGATTATGATGCTTATTTAGATTAACTTCCTCTTGTACTAGTCCTGATATTTAAGACTACTAAAATAACTGCTTTATTGTTCTCCATTATGCTTTTACTGGTGAAGAATGCCTAACTGCCTAACAGAGTTATTTAAGTTTTTTATTCTGTGGGGATAAATAAGGTGGGCCTTTTCACTTGTTTGTGTTACTTTGTGTTATTTATAAATGGTGGTTTTTGGTCGTCACTCAGATCTACATGGTTAAATGAGTGCACTAGCTAAAAGCAGGATGTTAACCTGCTTGAATGTGTTATTAGTGATAATGACAATGTTGGTTATGGTGTTTAGGGGTTTTTTTGATATTACATACAACAGTTATTCCTTAACAATACCAATTCCAGCTTTGGTCGGCCAGGAGTTGAATGCTACTGCCAACATGACAGTGGAGCTGCAGTAATCCAGCTTCAGTTCCTGATTAATGAGGTTAGTAAAATGTTATATATATTCTGTAATTCAGAGATGATAAAGAATGTATTTTCTTCAATTTCTCATTAAGCAAGCATCAAAGTCAGCTAACACAAGTGACTCAGCGTGAATGGCAAACAGTAATAACAATTAAAAATAAACTTTTTTTAATTTTAGAAATACTTGACTAACTGCTGAAAATACCTGTATCTATAGGGTGTTTTTTTACTACAAGGAATAACTTTTTTCCTAGGGATATTTATTCATGTCACTAAACATTTCAAGTTATCTCTTCAAGTAATAAAGTATGTTTTCAATAGTACTAAGTTTCAGTGAGTAGATTATTTTGATAGAGTTATTGTTTTAAACATGAGCTGAGCATGATCCCTCAGTGATTTAAGGTGAGGTTTTTTCTAGGAGCGTAGCAGCTGAGATCTGACAGCAGGGCTGATCTTCATGAGCTAGCTGGGGCCAGATTTGTAAAGGGACTTGTAGCTCAGAGGAGTGGTGAGGTCAAACCTCACTAGCTTTGTTAGCACATAGGTATCAGCTGTTGAGTTCATTGCTTAATAACCCTGCAGAGGTGGGCGTGAGAGAACTGATGTGCACACAACGGAGAAGGCTGGTTGTCCTTCCCCATCATCCCTCAGTATAGCACTGAACCACATGTGAGTGAGTTGAATGACATGTGATCACACCCGTTACCTCATTACTACTGCTTAAAACTGTGTTACAGTAATTGTTGCACATGCTTATAAATCTTTTTCATCCTGGTAGCACATAAGTCATATTTCCACTATGATGATATATACTTTTTTACTAGACTTAGGAAAATAAGTTGACTAAAACTTTTCTTTCTCATAGGGAGCTCTTGTGAGTGCCTTGGCTGATGATACCTTACACCTGTGGAACTTGCGTCAGAAAAGACCTGCTATACTTCATTCACTGAAATTTAACCGTGAACGGTAGGGACTGGATTATTATTGAGTTGCCTCTTACCATCACACTGTGCTGTTGTAAGATCAGATTTATTAATGCAGTCCAATTCATAACTTACTAAATCATTGACACTGGATTTACATTGTGCTTGAGTTGCCGGCTGTTAGGGCCCAAAGTACTTGTGAGTAGACACACTAGTGATCTAAACTGAGATAACTTTTCTATCGCTTTGCATATTGCATTGCTGAACATAAATGTTTCCATCTTTAAAATGTGGAGGGATAGAATACTTTCAGTGTATGTCTCCAAAGGAATTTTGGAACCTAGTGTACGTGTGCACATGTGCGCAACAAGACAACAGGGAAACTAATTCAGTTTTTTAACTGCAAGTTTTTCTCTCCTTGACAAATCAGAGTTCTGCAGTATTAGAGCTCCTGTCTGTGCCAGAAACTGGAAACAAAATGCATTTTGACTAAAAACTTTAAGACTTAAGGAACAGCATTGTAAGCCAGGGAGATGTTTCAGATTAAATTTCCAAAAGTCAGTTGGTTGAATTTCTGCAAATAAGTCTCCCTTGTTTTGGTAACAAGTAGTCCTTCCCTTTTGGGAAGTAGCCCTTCTTTTCCAGTATGGGTAAAGTCTCAGCTGGAATGCTTTGTCTACTTTTGAGGAGTGTGCTTCGGAGATAGACTGCTTGGGGAGTTCAAGGGGTACTAACAAGAACACAGAATAATCTGTGACTTCTACCTCTAAATAGAGTAGGAAGTAATAAGCTTGAAGCAATGGATAGCAATAGAAAGAGGTGAGTTAAATATTTATGTAAAACCTACTGTAATGTCATACAAAGTGCTAAGCAGACTATTTGGTGGGTTATGGAGTAATCTTGTGGTTTTAAAGAGCAGGTTATAAACAAATTTGTCAGGAATAACGTAAATGCAGATTACTAGTATTGCTTTACGGTGGAGGACTAAGTGATTCGAAGTCCCTCTTGAGGTTGTTTCTATGATCACTGTGCACAAACTTTTTACCATGGCCTATATGGATAGGACAAGGGGTAAAGGTTTTAAACTGAAAGAGGGGAGATTTTGATTAGAGATGAGGAAGAAATTCTTTACTGTGAGCACAGTGAAACACTGGAACAGGTTGCATAGAAAAGTTGTGGATGTCCCATCCCTGGAAGTGTTCAAGGTCAAGTTGGATGGGGCTTTGAGCAACCTGATCTAGTGGAATAGGCTAGTCTTTAAGGGCCCCTTCAGACCCAAACCATTCTGTGATTCTAAACTGTTATGCGTTTAGAATCACCTGAGGAGGTAATTCTGATTGTATGCTAATTTGTTGGAAGCTGTCTTAAGAGCCTTGTATGTGTGGATATATTTGGTTAAAGACTGGAAGTTTTAAAATGTCCTTTTCCTGTAAATGTGGTGTTCTTACTAGTAAAAGTTGTCACAGGGAGTTGAACTGTGTACTCTTACCAAAAAGAGAGGTAGGGGTAGAAAAGAGTCTAGGTCACTCTTATCACTTCAGATCAGTTTTATGATGTATATTAACCACTAAGTTTGAGAATAGCTTTCATAAATAGAACTGAGTCTTCTCAATTCATAAGTGCAAAGTTGTTAGCCAATCAAATATTTTAGGTAATTTTTAATGTGGTATTATGATTTGCTTATAAGACTAACTGCTCAAACAGGAATTATAAGTGTTAAATATTACAACAGAGCCTTGTAGCAATATCTTCCCTAATAATAGTTTAATTTGCCAGTTTGTGTAGGGAACGTCAGTATCTTGGAAATTAGTTTGGGTGAAAGAATAAATAAGTTAACAAACTGGAAAAAATGCGCTTTGAGGGGAAATGAAGCCAAATCTTACTACATGACTGAAGCAGCTATTCCAGTTATATCAGTATTTGCGCTAGGACTTTGTAGATGCTAAGGTTTAAAATTATATACCTGATTGGAAGTATGTTGACATTGTGGAAAAGCCATATTTGTGTCCTGTTTAGTAGGAGTTGAGCTTAATATGTCAGAGGCCAATTTTTGTTCAGATTTTGTTTCCCAATCAGCATTTAGTGTGTAAGGATTAGATGTGAACTAGAAGGCTTTTGTAGCATAGGAAGCTAACTGTAGCAGTTAGCTACCCAGATTAAGGGATATTCTAGTCTTGAAAACTATTGTTGAACTATGTTTTTAAAAACAAAGTAAACAATCTAGTAATCTAGTTTGATTAACTTATTTTCATGCCTGTTTTGAACATATTTCAAATAAGGAGTGAAAACCAGACATGTCTTGTTTATAAATGTTTGTAATCTGTTTAATATTTTGTGTATTTACCTGAACACTGGAGTATTAAATTATCTGTGGATTAACTCAGAATGCGGTCTCTGGTCTATGACTGGAAAGTGTTGTGGATTCTTGCTTTTCTGCTAATGAATTTTAAGAACAGGAAGTAGTGAGAAAGAGTTCCTTGATCTTTTAAAATAGTTCTGTGCCCACTACAGGCTTCGTTCTGAGCTGTGGAAAATGTCTTCATTGGGTAACTTGCAGCTTTTTAGATTTGAGGAAATCTTTTCTTTAAAAGCAGTGGCAAAGATTGTTTAAATATGCAGCTTTCTGTTGAATCTATAAATGAGCTGAGTATCTGTAGATAAGATACTGGTCATTTTATAGATTCATAGCTCTTCACTGCCTTTTGTACTGGTGATGGTTAGTAGTTTGAAGCAAGTCTTCTGAAATGATGATTGATGAAGTTTTTGGTGTAATAACAATTCTGTTAATTGAAATTACTGGCAGATGTCAGAAGCACAGTGCAATACAGGCTAGTTTTTTCTAGCTGTTTGTTCATGTTGCATTTGTGTGGGTTTTGTAGCTGCTTCATGGTCTGGTTACCAAACGAAAGTTAGATGTTAAACCAATGTCATACTAAGCTTGGCCACTGTTCCTTGACTGTGGGAAGCAGTGTGTAGGGGAAAAATATGCATAATGATGCTGTTGTGTGTTCACATTTAGTGCAAGTCTCATGTCAAATTTGTTTTGATTTGGTAGCAAATGTTGATGTTAGGCTAGATTAACTCAGAAATAAGCACAGTTAATACTTCTTATTAGAGTAAATATTGAAAGCATGTTGTGAGAAATATCCAATCTAGCTTTAGTATTCTTGGCGTGCAGGAATTATTAAACTTTGTACTGATCTAAGGTGTGAAAGGTCAAACACACACCACTGAGTCAGGAACTTTCACAGAACCAATCTAAAAGAGGGTGAAGTGACAGACTAACTTGATTTATTTTTTTTTTTCTAAAAAAAAGTAAGGGATGACAAATTTGCATCGTCTTTGCTGCAAAGCAAACCCAACAGCTTTATATACAAGTATGAAAAATTTGTTTAGGTACTTGACTTGCATACTTCCTGAGCTGGGATTCCGTGCTCTAATGCCAAAAGAAATAGTTTACTTGCTTTGTGACTTGGCATAATGTCAACAACCAGAATAATAGCATAAAAATAGAACTGTTTAGTGTGTGAGTGCTTTGCATATTGATCACTGAATGCATTGATAGCAGTTTAATTTTTAATATGTCAGCTTTTGTGCTGTGGGATTTAAATAGTTTTCCTCAGCATGAAACTGCACAATTCAGAATTACCAAGTCCTGTTTTAAGTATCACTGGTTTTGTGTCCTGCTGTAAACAGCTACTTGGGCATTGTGTTAAACACAAACTGTCTACAGTGAATGAGTGAAAAATCCAACTTGTATTTACTACTTATGAATAAACAAGACTTTTAACTTATGACATATGCCTTTCCTGGTTAGATACTGTAGCTTTGTGCCCAGCCTGTGCATTAGCAGATAGGAGTTGTGAGAGAATTTTTCCTTCCACCTCACTGAATTTATAAACTGACCAATTCTGCCACTCTGTGGATAGCAGAAGGACGTACAGGTCTTCTTGCCTGTGAGAGCAGTTGATTATAGAAATTATTTGTGGGTTTTTGCTTGTTTTTCTTCCCTTTTCTTGTATTAATATTACTGGTTCACTTCCTTTGTTTGAGAAGTTAAATATTTGGAGTCTTTGCAGAGCCAATGATACCAAGTACAAGTTTAATATATGATACAACTAAGTTTTTCACACATAACTAATTTTTTTTACACTCTTTAAACTGGTTTTATTGAGTGTGAAAGGAAATGATCACTGGGTCTGCTTGACCTTACAGTGTCACATAAAACCTTCTTTTACCTGGTGGGCTTAAAAATGTTAGTCAATGGTGATCCACTAGGACTTTTATCTTGTTTCAAGAAGTTAGTAGGAGAAAATTAACTTATTGAGTGCCTGGATTTGCTGCAGATGTGAATGTCTCTTTCATACAAGATCAGATTCCTTTGAAAAACATTTTCTGGAAGCCACACATGCACTCGGAGCCCCATGTGTAAGTGAGGTTGATGGAACTGCAGTTGCATCAGTTGCCTTCTGCTGCCTTTGGCACTGAGGCACAACCGAAGTGCAGAGTCCTATTGTTCTGATATTTCAGGTTTCTAAGACACAGTTTTTACAAGTCTACATTGTCCTGTTATCTGTTTTCCTTGCACATTGCTGACTTTCACAGTGGTACAAGGCACGTAATGGCCAGCTGCCACCTTCCTGGGCAGAATTTGACCTTTAGTTTTGAAGACCTGTATGTCTGACAGACTTTTCTCTATCAGTGATGGACGTAATTCTTCTGTCTCCTATGGCAAACCTACATCTCTGACATGGCCAATTTTTTTAAGTTTTAGTGTGTGACTTCCTAGATTAAATGTTCAGCCTGAACTGTGTGTTAGAGCAAGCTACTCAAGTGTCTTCAGATGCCAAAGATCTAGCTACTTTTTGAGTCATGTCAGTTATACCAACAGGAGCTCATAAATACGTAGTGCAGGGAATTTCATCAGTGGCAAGATATCTCAAATATTATTTGGTGTGAATTCCTTCAATTTTTTGGAAAATGTTTGAAAAATTTTTTTAGTTTCAAATCAGTTGCCACAAAAGGCATGTGTGCATTGGTCTATTGTCAGCATTACAAGCAGCAAAGTGGCCCTTTTATGTTTGTGTAGAAATAAAAACATGGAGACCCCTTCAGAGTAAAGTACAACTGAAGCTGAGAAAGCGATCTTAAAACTGAGGGTGAAATATGACTCCATAAAGGAAATGTAAACCATGAAATATATTAGTAGCATTATATTGTAAAAATGCAAATACCTCCAGCAACCTAAAAACCCTAAAATTGAGCCTTTCTCCTGGAAAATTATTTAAATGGCCCAATTATTGATTCCATTAGTAGTGGCAATTCAATTTCTGTTCTTGGCTCTTGGTTCCTCATTACTCAGTCTTGATGCCACTAGTGTACAATACAACTCAGATACTTATCATGGGTACTTCTCAGCTGCCTTTAGAGGCAGCCCTGTATTTGGAGAAGCATCGTTTGGAGTGCTGTTACGGAATCTAAATGGAATTTATGAACCTGGTCCAGTTTCTGTGATGTACCGCATTTATCCGCATGGCCTTTTGGGGGGACAGTTTTGGGATGTGTTGAAGAAGAATTCTTCTGCATGTGCCTTCTGCCTGTCCAGGCCTTTTTTTACATGTAGGTATTTTAAGCTTATTGTAGCTACCAGATCTGGAAACAGATCCCTTGCAGCAGTCCGGCAAACTCACAGCCGCTGCTCACTTCCATCAGTATGTCACTTTGACACTGGGTCTTGACTTTTTATGCCCATTGAAGACTTGACAATTGACTGTGGACATGGAGCCTAGGATAACATTAGAATTAAACTTTTCAGCTTCTGAATTTTACATGGCAGCTATCTCATGCATGAAATGTTGAAGATGGAGGTATGCGGAATATAACTTTGGTGGCTTAACACTTCTGTTTTTAGAAAAATATTTATTTTCTGTATACAGTAATGATCTGAGCAGCTAGTGTAATTACAGTAACTGCAGAGCTACAATGATAGCCTGAGGTTCTAAAAAGTTTGTGACTTAAAAATAAAATAGTCATCAGTACTTGTCATTCATCAAAGGACTTGTCACTGTGCTTTGTTAAAGCAGTGGAAAATTCTGAAGAACGTACAATACTTGAAAATGCGGTAGACTAAGGAAAGGTAAAGACTCATTTAGAAGGATTTCTGTTGCCGTAATAATGCACTCAAGATAACAGCCTGTCATTTTTACTTAATATTTCCCTTAAAAGCCTGATTCTTTTACTTGCATATTAATTTAATAAATTGTGGTCGTTTGATTGTTCTTTAATTAAATTCCTCTGTGGAATACTATCACTTGCTATAACAACTATTTTGATACATGTTGTGAAACAACCACAATTAAGATTTTTCTTAACTTTGACAGATTATCAGAAAAGACGTATGGTCTGCAGTTAAGAAATCCTTTCAGTAGGTTTACAAACAGCTTCTTAAAGACTCTCTCCTCACTGCTAATACTCTTCCATAAGCAATGGCACAAACTTTATGTTTTAAGTACAGTAAGAACAAGAAATATTTTGTGAGGATTTCTATCAGCATTGTCTACTGCTAGTGTATGAGTCAGTTTTCTGTATAGAATTTTGTTGAACTATTGGTTCAACTCGAATTAATTTCACAGGAAAGTGAAATTGTTTGTGGTATGTTTTCTTTTTTTTGGAAGGGGCAACAGAAAGGAGTGGCTTGCAAGTATGTATGCAGTGAGGAGGAAGATTTTTCTGCTTAGGAAGTACAGGTGCAGTAGGGTTTAGAACTACCCTTACTGTTTTGTGGTTGCATAACAGTACTTCATTTTAGCAGTGATGTTAGCTTACATTAAAATTATACTGTAGGTTTCAAATGAAAGAAATCTTTAAAGCATTGCACTTTTTTCTATAAAGGGTTTTTTTTTTGTACAGATAGGGGGAAATTTAATATTTGGAATAAAGTGCTGGGTACAATTTTATTATGCTAAAAGTTCAATGCTTCACAGTGTGTACTGTACTTACTGAGGTAGCTGAAATTTCCTTGGAGATAGTGTGGGGAATCTGTTGTGCCATGAAAGCTGCCTGCAAAAGCCTGCTTTCTGTGATTGCTGGCTCAGACACTCGAAGGCTATCTCTTTACATACACAAAACTGGTCTTTTTTTATAGATGCTCTGTTCTACTATTTTTGACCAGAATGGCTTTATATAGGACAGAAGAGGGAGAGTGTGGTACTCTGCTTTTGACTGATACATTGTTTTCAGGAAGGTGGGGTTTGTGTGAAAGACCCACCTGCAAAACTTTTTTACTTGGGTAGAGTGGATCTGTAGTCTTCTTGGTCTGTTCCCAGCAATTGATGGTATTTTCCACACTTATGTACATATCCATTTGTGGGTAGGGAGAGGGGGAAGAATGCTTGAGTTGTAGAAATGGCTAGAGCATTGTATGGCAACTTCCACATCTGCTGATTGTAAAATATGTAATGGATGGAGTATGTTATTCTAACCTTATGGCAGAAAGATAGGTTTCTGAAAGAAAAATCTGTGTTTTTCAGAGAAAAAAATACGTGCTGTCCTTGGCCAAGTGTTAAATAAGTATTGCCTGACCATCAAGAAGACCCTGACCTTTTGTTTCTATCCTCCAAGTTTGAATCCCTTTAATTTGCAGTCCGATTTTCAACAGCACAAACGAGGCCACCCAATGTAGCCTATATGCTGACGTGCGAGTATGTCATTACTGGTCCTTCATATGGTCATAGCTTCATTGAATTTTATTTTTAAGACGGCTGTAACATTTCCCATGTTGTTTAAAATCTACATAGTTGAAGGTGAAGCCTTAATCACTGAAAAGAGAACCTCTTTAATGTTGGAAATATTGTTCTGTAAATTGCTAAAATAAATGCAGTTACTTGAAATGAACCACTTTAGACAAAAATATAGTTGAATTTCTGAAAGTTGGAAGAAATATTCTTTCTATTAAGAAAATAGAAAATAAAATTTATATTTGCAAATGGAGTCATACTTACCACATTTAAGATGAAATGGTGATTCTTTCATTACAGCAGGATCAGCATGACAAATTCCTTCTGGATTTAACTAGTCATCAGCTGTTCTGTGAAACATAAAAGCTCTAAGAATATTTTTAGGCTGTATAACAATGATACATGACTTTTTTCTGATTGTAGAAGACTAGTGAAAGCACACTTTGGAGGATAAGGTTAAGAACCCTGTTTTTTTTATGTGCGTATACTTAACAATCGTGAAGTCTCTTCAACTTCCTACCTTTTGAGAGTTTGTAAACGTTTTATGAAGTCACTTGTTCAACTCTTGATTTACTCTTGGTGTGGAATCACTTCACTGCTTTCTAACTCTTGACAAAATTAATCTCACTTGCGCAGAGAAGACAGTAAAGTGAATATGGCTGCATATTCAAGAAGAGTATCAACAGTATTGAGGAGCTGGACACTTAAACTTTAAGGTGTTTCCTTTTTGCTGAAGCGATCAAAGTTGCAGCCCCACTGATACTTTTGCCCAGCTTGAAATTACATGAAATAGGTTGGTTTTTATAATGAAAGTGTTGGACAACTGTAATTGACAATGTTAACTCCGAGATAAACAGAGACCCGTGTCCCTGCTGAGTATTATTTCTGGCTGCTAGGCCACATTTTCGGATCCAGTTTACCCGACTGCCAGCTGTTTCTGGCATGTGGAGTCCTGGCACAAAAAACTACAATGTTGTAGAGTGCTGAGGGTTTGTTTTCATGCTGCATGTCTTTCCACTTCCCAATGACTTGCTTGCAGTAGGAGAGCTCTGTTACTGGGCAGGAACGTTTGGGGGCCTGCCTGGGAAGTGCATATACAGGTGTATGTGATTTAGCTTCCAATAAAATATTTTCAAGGACATTAGGGGAACTCAGGTCTTTAACCTGTGGTGTTTGCAGATTAGTGTGCTTGGTAAAAATGTTACAACCTCTAAGTTCAGTGAGTTGGAAGAGCATTTTGAGTTCTTGTAGTCCTTTGTGTGTGAAATGTCAGTGAAAAGTTAGTGCACCTTTTTGCTTAAATATTTAAGCACAGGAAATCAAGGAGGTTAGAAAATGGATAAATTAAAGATTTGCTTGAGCAATCTGCATTCTCTAACTAGAAATGAATTTCTGATATGAAAAGCGGTACGCTTTTAATCCATGTAGTATTACTACGGAAGCCATAACAGTTGAAACCTGTAATACAAATTAACATCTTTTCAGCCATTAGCAGTTTTTTTATTACTGCTCTTAGCCTCTGCTGAAGTGAAGTGTGTATATACAGCATCTAATGCAAAGGATCTAAAGCTGTTCTTTGCATAAATAATTAACAAGCTTGTGAAGTGATGCATGGATTTGGCAAGAAGGGAGCCCAACTGGGAGAAAACAAGAACAAAAAAATCTGTGTAGCTAAGGATTAGAGCTGACAGAACAAATTTCCATTGAATAATTACTTTACATTATCACTGAAACATTTCTGAAAGCTCAAGTTTGATAATCCAAGTAGTTCGGCAGTTTCTTTCAATATTGGACCCTGTCGGATTAAAATGTTTTAGAGTTTACAACTTCCAGAAAGTTTCTGCATGCTAATTTCAAGTTAGTGTTTCTGTTGTATTGAGAAATCAGATACTTGAGAAGCTTCAGCTCTTACAGACATTATTTCCTTAATTTTGAAGAAATAGTAAACACTGAGCAGGGCCCAAGAGGACATAAGTAACCAAGTTTTTGAATGCACATTTGTACTGGAGCTACAGGCAAAGAAGAGTTCTCTGCTGCTCCAAACAGTTGTTAGCATTTGGGTTTTGTTCAGGTACTTCCCTCTAGCAGAAGAGAAAACTAAGTCAGAAAATTTAAAATGTGGTTTAAGTAAAATAGCCCCAGATTTAAACTACTTATTTTAAAATGGCTTTTATAATTGTTTAAGATTGCTTTTAGGTTTGCTTTTTAGGTAGCACTTTGGGTTATATGTAAACATAACACTTCTTATGCTTTGTTTTCTGCCTTTGTCTCCTCGCTTGAAGTGAGCTTAATCTGCGTAAGGCTGCTTCTAAAAATCCTTTGTTCTTTAAAAGTTAAAGTTAGATTTCAAAGGACTATTTATAGATTGTAACATAGGAATATTGCATTCTAAGTTTAACATGACGCCAATCTTGAAGTACCTTCAATATGACAATTTTGAACGGTGGCTATGTGATTATCTGAATGACTTAATTGTTTTAGAATACTGTGGTTTCTATTTTTTAAGTTTTTACGTTGTGCATCTCTTGCTTTTGGTTTTGCAAATTTTATATACCTGTAACTTGTTTTATTTCTTCCTGTTTGCCTATTGCCTTTCTTCTACCTTTGGCAACATAGAGCTTGAAGTGTAGGCAATCTAAAAGACTTTTAATTCCTTTTTTTGTCTGTTTTCTCTTTCAGGATAACATTTTGTCATCTGCCTTTCCAAAGCAAATGGCTATATGTGGGCACCGAAAGAGGAAACATTCACATTGTCAATGTGGAATCATTTACTCTCTCAGGCTATGTCATCATGTGGAATAAAGCCATTGAACTGTGAGTTTAATCAAGTACTGTCTCAATTAGAGGAGGGAACAGAAGTGTCTCAGATGTTGTTAACATCAGTTGCAGAAACGTTGTTATTACCTAGAGTGGCCTCCACATTAGTTGCAGTATGCCAAACACACAATCAAGTACATAGTCACGTAAATACTTTTTATTCTCATAAATGTGAAGTATTAGTGTTAACATGTTTCTGCGTGTAACACTATTTTATGTCTATTCTGGGCATAAATAGATAAAATAGAAAAACAGACAAAAATCATTATCTGTCATAATAAAGAATTAGAAAAATAATGTATGTTAAAATATAGTGTGGCTGGTAGTTGGGTAGGCATGTCACTTTTACGGTTTTAGGGTTAAAGCCCAAAGTATAAATATATGCATTGTAAGAGAGCTGATGCATGCTGAGTATAAAATTACAAACTAAAAATGCAAGTTGAAATGTCTGTTCCAAGAGCGAAGTATAACTTTACAGCTGTTGTCATTGCTCTTCCTTTTATAATAGTAAACTTGTGTATGCAAATAAGGTGTTTTGGGGGCGAAAAGATACTTGTGTGCTGGTGTTCTTGTGCTGTTACTTTTATTCCCAGAATGTTTTGTCTACCTTCAAAACATACATGAAGTCTATCACTTGTCAAAGGCTGTTGAAACCAACACAGCTCTTCTTAGTCCTCCTTCAATAGCAAGAAGTCAATATGAAGTCTTAACTCTGTGTTATTTTAATAATTCCTAGCTTGGGCAGTTTATGATAGTGGCAAGACCTGTTTTCCAGCATAAAAATAAACATTTTATCCAACTGTGTCAATTCTGTAACAACAAACATAAAGACAGATATTGTAAAGCTAATGCCAGTTTTTTCTGTTTTGTGAATAAGTCATTCCTTCTCATAAAAGACAAACTAAGTGCCTAAAAATAGACAAGGTATTTACGGACTTGAAGATATAAACAAAAGTGACTCCATGCTGACATGTCAGCATCTTGCTTACATGGATTCTATATCTGCAGAATCTGTTACTTGCAATCACTTAGAAATGCAGTTTTGGGCAGGGGATATTTTAATTAAAAGGAAATATTTCTTGTTTAGGTCATCCAAATCTCACCCAGGACCTATTGTCCACATCAGTGACAATCCAATGGATGAAGGAAAGGTAGGCTATGTTTAAAGACTATTGAATAAGTTATTTTTCAAGCAAGTTTTTTTGGTTTTGGTTTTTTTTTTTAGAGTATAGATACCACTGTTTTTAAGGAAAGATTAAGTAGATAAGGACAATGTTGAAAGTGTAAAGGAAGGCTAAATAATAGTTTAGGCTCTGAAAATAATATGAAGCAAGGTACAGACATGACTGTGCTATGTGGTGCTGGAATAACTGAATACATCTTGTAATCAGAAACACTTGAGAAAACAGTTGAAAGTGCTTAATTGCAAAAAAATTCCTGAAAACAAAACCAAAGAACTTATGGTGGTAAAAATTAAGATGTGACCAAAACGACCGAGTCATAACCAGAGTGCAGAAATAGTGGGATGGAAATTAAATAAACTTTATAATATTATTGGGTGTTGCTGTTTCACAACTTCAAAATACTTATTTATATACTTTTATAGAATACTGTGGACTTCATCTTTAGTTTAGCTAATCCAAAGCAGCCGTTGTTACAGGATTTGAGGTTTAACTGACATGCTCTCATTTAGTAGACAGCATCTAGTGATTATAATAAATTGCTTTAAAACTTAACTGGCTTGTAGTACAACTAGATACTTTGTAAAAGTCAACTAAAACATTGAAGAAAGAGCTATGTATTAAACTTGTCTTTTCCTTCTTTTGAGATCGTATTAACATAATCATCTTTCTATCCAGACAAAGTTTTGCAGTACATGTTCTTGAAGGCCCTCACAAGATCGTAATTTTTATATCCTGTGACATAGCCACAAAGAACTTGAGCTATGAACTCAATGGTCATGAGTTCTTTCTGTATTATTAAAGTAAATCATTACAGAAATGGTATAATCCATTAAAGAAATGGTTTAATCTTGCTTCCAGCAAAAGTATTTGGAGAATTATGTTGTTTAAGTTCTCTCTAGCTTTTCTCTTCTTAAAAACTAATGTTCATAGTGTTCCTTTTGCCAGTTGTCTCAATTGTAATTGACATACGGAGAAAGCTTATATTACATAGTTTCTTTATAGAAAATGAACCATTACCTAGAACTTCAGGAAGGATAGTGTGTTCTTCCAGCAAATCTAAGCAGAACTAGTTTCGGTGAGGAAAAGAAACAACAAAGTTCTCTTCCACCTTCTCCCCATTTTCATTCAAGGAGGAATACAGTTAGGGAAGTTTAATGTTGAACTTTGTGGAACTCAAAGGGATTTCCAAGGACTCTTCAGAAGAATGCTGCTTTTTTTTTTTTCTAATTTTGCATGAATGTCAGTTACATTAACTAGAGATTTAGGAGAATGACAACAAGTACAAAGTAAACCTCTCTAGCACTGAGGTCTCCACCACTTTTCACTAATTTTTTTCTACCTGTAGTTACTACATATAATATGATACTGCATCTCTTTGGGGCAAGAACTACAGGCATTGCAAATGGTATTATATTGCTTGTTGTTTTAAAGACTTGATATATCTGCTTATTATTGCAGCTTCTGATTGGCTTTGAGTCTGGAACAGTGGTATTATGGGATCTGAAATCAAAGAAGGCGGATTACAGATACACGCATGATGAGGTAACATTTTTCATGTGCATTACTATGAGGATATAATGTACTGTTCCAGTAGAAATTTTTGGTTTTTTCATTTCTTCTCCTGTTTCTGTCACCAGTGGATCAATAAATAAGTCTCTTTGAAATTGCAAGTACTTGAAGTTTTTTCTAAAAAAGCTAGTTTCAATAATAGAAACTTAAGACTAAGTGTTCACTGTGTTGAAGTTATGAAGCAATGAGTGACGGCGTGGATTTCTTTACTAATTTTAGGGGCTGAAGGAGGAAGCTTTCAGGTCTTTATTCTGTTATTGTGTAGCGTGACTTCACCTGTGTTAAAGCTTAAGTTGTAACAACATGGTTTAGCAATTTCTGTAACTTGGAATATCGCATATTCTGAAAAGTGGGAGGGGAAGAAACCACTAAATAGTCTCACTAGGTCAGTTCTTTGCAGGATAAGATCAAGGTCTGGAACAGAACTAGGGCAGGTTTAAAAAACACAATGGCATTGAATACCATTTATTTATTTGTAACTTCATTCTTTAATACTTGATTCCTCAGAGAATGTATGCTTTTTGAAAGACTGAGGCGAAGATAAATCATTTGCCAGGTTGATGTATTTTATTTAGAAAAAATAAAATTAATCTTGATTTGCATTTCATTGATTGTAAAATGCCTGTATCACTGTTCAGTACCAGCTAGGGCTGTTTCTTGTATTACAGGAGATATGTTTTCCTTAGCTCTGTGCTGAACTTTTCACAAGACAGGATTTGGTTTGTTTTGTGATAATTCTGGCTTAGTACCCATTCCGGTGTGTGCTAGTACTAATAATAAAGAGTTTGTTAGGTGGAATCTCTGAAGTAGTCTCAGCCTTAGATCATCAGAGCTGTATTAGAACATCAGAGATGAATGAGGTTTCTTTGGGTGTTCAGAAGTGTCTGTGTAAGCCTCAAAGTATGTTACAGGAAGAGAAATTTTCTACTTTCTGGTTTCATTGTGTGCTCCTAATTAATTCCCTCTGCCGCTTTGTTTCATGAACTTACTCATATCTCCATCATCTTTTTCTAGTCTTAATCAAGTTCTTCTTATACCTCTTATTCTTCTTGCTCTTCTCTAACTTGTTTTTTAACCATTCTATTTTATCTTGAAAAGAGAAACACAACAACATAGCATATTGCTTCACACTTAATAGTTGGAACATAAAATTTAAATCTTCCTGCAGTTCTTCACTGGAATCCTGATTTCTGCCTTGAATATACTTTGGTACTGTCAGCAGACTTATCACGTTAATATACTTCTAATTTTCCGAGTTATTTATGGATAAAGTGAGCAACAGATCCTTGAGGATCTTTACCAACTACCTTCATCCATGAGCTAATCAATTACTGCCAGGCTGTCTTTATTCTAGCTTGCTTTACTTCCTGATAGTTTAACCAAATATTCATCTGTTCAAGGATCTTTGATCTGTTTGGTTTTAGTTTCCTTTGAGAGATATTGTTGAAAGACTTTGAAAATTGTGTAGGCGGCTTAAGTGGTGTTTCCATTAGCCACGTGCTTGCTAATGTTTCAGAGGTTTGTTGGATATGATTTCCTTTTACAAAAAGCATGTTGACCTCTCATATATGGTATATTATACTCATCCATATGTTGATTAACTCTGTTCTTTAACAAGGGTTAGTTGCAGTTTCTAGAAACTTACCCACGGTAGACAGTTCAGTTTGTTTTGATGGCAGAAGAGATAATGAAATACCACAGGTTAGATCCTTTGATAAAGAAATGTGCATTATCCTAAGCTGAGAATGCAGAGAGGAGAGAAAAAAATCAAGATCTGTAGAGTGGACTTGATGAGTATCACTGCTCTCATTAGTGAGTATCAACATACATAAAGTTGCTTTTAAAAAAAGACATTGGCCATTGAAGTCTTAAGTCTCGAAGTATGTTTTTCTATGAGTTCAGATTACCCTCTAAGAAAAATATCTCTGTGGATAATTACTGCATGCAATGATTTGTTGGCTCTTATCCATTTAATATTGTATGACAAGGAATTTCTTCTTCAGTGGGCAAGTATTTAGATCTAATCTTCGAGGGGGAAGGCAGAATAGAATAATGTCCCTTTTAAAATTTGGATTTGATACAGTTAGGGAGTTTCAAGTATTTCTGGGTTCTGGCCCAAATGACATAAAAATAAAATTATTAATTTTGTCTAACAGAATTGAAAAAATGCACATTCTTGAATGGTGCTATTGCAGAGAATACTGCAATTCTTTCTGGACTGATGGCCTTGAGGCAGTATCACATACTGAAAAAGTAAAGAATAGAAAAACTGCAGAAAGTGGATGATTATGCTATATATGTATATCTGCACTTTTTTTTTTAGTGAGAGTCAGGTGAGGTGGGATTTCTTCTGTGTGTTTCTTTCATTGTATTCTTTGGTGCCTCTCAGTTTTGTATTTAGCTGCAAAAATGGAGAATGTCCCTCAATTTGTCAGTGGAAGGAATATTCAGCTCTGTAACGTTACCTTTCTAATCATATTATGATCAGTGCTAACTAGTGGCTTATGTAAATACACTGTTCTTGCTGTTTTTCAGCTAGCACAGTTTCAAGTAAGTGAATGTAAATGTTAAGGAATGCAGAAGAAACTGGATTTTTAAAATTACTTTTTCCAATAATAAAATTGTGTCATCAAATAATAAAAACTTTGCTATTTTTTATAAGCTAATTTAACAGCAAAGATAAAAGCATTCTCACTTAATGCTGAAAGAGGTTACTGTGGAAAGGTAGAGAACTTTTTGAGTCTTAGACAAGTAAGACCTTAATTGATACTGTGAAAAATGCTGACTGGCATTGTCAGAATTCTGATAAGGTAACCTGTTCATTCTAGTTGAATAACTTAGCAATTCAAATACTTAACCAAAAATTAAATGTCTCTATATGTGTAGTAAGCAAGTAATTCTTCTCACTGGCAGGCTAATACAGTTGTGTAGATTTCAGAGTGGACAGTGGCTATTAATGGGTGGCTAGGCTTTATCAGACATCATGAATAGCATGGCCAGGCACACTGATACCATGAAGACTGTTACAAACTTTGCTGTTGGATTAATCTCCTTTCTCATAACTTTGTGGTTGATGTTGATTGTAAAATAGATAACTTCAAGGGCTGTGCAGTCTACCACCATCATCTGAGGCAGCTCTCTTTGATTCAGTGCTTCATGTGTAAAGGGATCCAAATATCATCCTTTGATCTTCCTCTGCTGAGGAGCAATGAGGGTCAAACTCCCTGCGTGGTCAGGGGTTTATAGAAAGATAACTGTGATTTCCTAAGGGAATAAGCTGAATGCTGTTACATCTTTTTGTAGCTTCCGACTTGGTTTCATTCCTGACCTTTAGGAGGCTTTATTGAAGCAAATTCCCGTGGTGTGGTGAGGAAGTCTCGTTTATTGCCTGAAAGCTAGGCCGGTGGAACACTGTCCATTCTTTCTTACTGTCTGACCATGCATGCCTGCCCGGCGTGCTGCTCTGATAGCTGCAAGACAAGAACACTAGGAGCACTCATCCCAAGGATAGGAATGCTTATAATATGGGCAATGCCACAGCCCCTAGAATGTTTGTAATCGTATTTCTGCTTAACCATGGCTGGAGGAGGTAGCTCTAGGTCATTATTAGTATTAGTGCTGACTGCTGGCAAATTCTTCCTTCCACAACGTTCTCATTTGCAACAGGGAATGTAGTTAGAATTTGTTCTTGATTTTTCTATATTACAAATGAGATCCTATACTTACAGTACTGTATACTTTTTATTTTAACAGTAATATGTTGAATGTTTAGAGTGCACAAATGTACCATTCTGTTCAGAGAATTTGGAGGAAATTATCTGTGACATAATGGAACTGCAATTGTGAATGAACTTGTCTTTGGAAAGTTTCTTTGAAACCATTTCCTAAAAACATCATTTTTGTCTTGGAAAGCCTCAGTGGAATAATAACACTGTTAAAATTTTTGCATCATTCTTATACCTGTTATGTTCAAATATTTGGAGACCTAAAAAAAAATGCATTTCTTGCATGAAATACAATTTATGCTGCAAACTTTTTCACATGCTGTATTTTCAGCCATGAAAGAAATAAACCAAGTTTATCAACTCTTAGTTTTGTTTCTAAAAAATTGAAGTGCAACTTCTAAAAGCTAGAAGTAGTTTTGTAATGAAGTCCATTCTTCAAGTGGTATTTTATTTGTTCTGATTTAAAGTAAGCTTTGGTAGTATTAACTCAGCAAATGTATTCTAGATTAGTATTTTTAGGCTCAATGTTCTGGTACATGGCTGAGTGCAAGAGATTATTTTACAGCATTAAAAACGTGTCGGAGTAGCCTGTGGGATTAAGAGGAGGGAAAAAAGATGGAGCCCTGATATGTGACTTGCTAGAAACCAAAACATGCTAATGCGGTCGTTAGGTACCTTGCACATTTCGTGGCATCAAAACAATCTTCATGATACATGGTTTAAGTCTCAGTGACTACTTCTTTTTTTTTCTTCAGCAGCTTTTTTGCTTATTCTTTCTTAGGCTGTTGACAAGAGAGCATAGGTACTCCCAGGTTTCTATGCTTGCTTTGCATATTTTGGTAAACCAAAAAATTAGATAGAAAAAATTAGAAAAAATTAGATTAGAAAATATTAGGTAGAAAGTCAGTGTCATCATTCATACAAGCTTACTAGAAAACACAGCCCATGAAAATAGACGACTGTCATAAGACAGTGAAATCTGGATAGGCTATACAAACTAGTTTGCAGTACAACTCATATCATGGACCTTACAAGTCATACACAGTATATTTCAAGCTCAATGAATGGTGCGAAAGAGTGAAGGATCATGGTGGAATCCAAGGAATGATGAAAGGAATTCTCTATGTTCCTGGTGTATTACTATAGGGAAGTATGCAGAAACATCTTGCAAAAGCTTCTGTAAAGAGGTGTATATTATTTTTTAAAAAGGCCAGTTTACTTTTTCTGAGTTGTAGCAACTGTATTTGTAGCAGTCTAAACTTGGTATTAGAAAAATGGGTTTTAAAAAAGTCTCTTAGAAATAGAGGAAACTGCTTAAATGGTTTTTGTGTTCACATCACAAGAAGAGTTTTATTGATACTTTGTTTTGTCTTGCAGGAAGGTAAGATACAAAGAGCAGTCTCACTGTTCTGAAATGGTATGCATATAATAAACTGTAGGGTTAAAGTAAGTCTGTAGGAATCAAAAGGGATTTTTTTGTATATGTATTTTATGAATTGAAACAGTTAAATGCCCTTGGAAAAATACAATTTAAACTTGAGTCACTATTGATGAACTTGTCTCTTGAATTGTAAGGTTTTATTTTAAATTACTGATTTTTGTACCTCTTCAAAGAACCAAGAAATAATAGTGATTTCTAGGCATATTGACAAGCTGTTGCAGCAGTACAACTGAATTTCAGAAGATGTTTTATAAACATGCATTAATATCTCTAAAAGCTAGTGATCTACTTAAGATATTCCTGTAGGAGACTTGCATCTAAATGCTTCTAACTTTGTTTCTTCAGACTTTCAGTTTATTTGTAATTGCACTTGACAGTCTTTCAGTCTCCCTTAGGCAACTATTGCAGTCTGCAAGAATGTTTCCCTCTGAATCAGATACACTCAGCTTCTTTGCAGGCAGTGTAGTAGTTGCTTTTCTACACAGGATAGTCCTTCTGTAACAGCTGGTCAAAGTGAGGCTTCCTTTGTGCACAGCGCACCACGACATAATATTCTGGGATGGTTAGCTTCTAAGCTTCTGGTTAAGTTTTGGCATATGTAGGACAGCACAGTCCATCATGCTGGGCTTATTATTCAAAGGAGTAAGATAACTGTCTCAGAAGTTTTGGAACTTCCATATATTCCAGAACTTTAAGTTGGAATCAAAGTGAAGGGGGTAGTAGGAATACTTTTAATAAGAAACTTTTAGGTAAGTACATTAAAAACATTCATTTAGATAAGTTGTTTGAGTTTTTTTGATGAGGAGCATCCTCTGTATAAGCTCCTGTAAAGATTCCCTGTATTTGGTGCATATTTATTAATGGAAGGATTCAGAATGTTAATGAGGTCAGG
This sequence comes from Eurystomus gularis, assembly GCA_013400335.1. Taxonomy (NCBI): domain Eukaryota; kingdom Metazoa; phylum Chordata; class Aves; order Coraciiformes; family Coraciidae; genus Eurystomus; species Eurystomus gularis. Next base: position 26,240 of record VZZY01022724.1, read on the forward strand.
ACTTGGGTTACCTGTGCAGATAACTCTTCGTAAGGATACAAACGTCTTGTGCCTTAAATCATAGAATCATAGAATGATTTGGGTTGGAAAGGGCCTTTTAAGGGTCGTGTAGCAACAGTCATCTGTGGTACTAGTGCATGATCTTGTCGTAAGGGATTACTGCTTGTTTGGGATCTATATGGCATGTGATACATTCCACAAAATATTTGAAACGCAGTTGAATCGGCACCAGCTGATTTAAGCATACTACTGCATTATGGTACTAGGTCAAGTTTCAAACCAAGATGAGAACTATGATTTAAAACTTCCAGAATTTTATTCTGGACCAGCAAGTTTTGTGTAAAATACTGGAAAAAATACACTAGTCTTAGGAGCTTTTTAGTGTCTACAAAGCTATGCATAGATTTGCAGCTTCAGTGGATTCTGGCTGACTTTTTCATCTTGGATGCAATGCTTTCCTTCCAATTCTGGCGCTAATATTAGCCATGGAAAAAAGGCAAAAGTTTTGTTCTTGAGTTTTGGGATAATTTTACAGTTACTAGTTTTGTTTTGGTGATTGAGGGTAGTCCTGTCACTGTAGATATACTAACCTAGAGATTATTCTACAGCTACTTATGGGTCTGCTTTTATTTTTGGGCTTCCAAAAAGTTGTGTGTGTAATAGCAAAGGATAGTGCTCTGTACCAAAGTTTATCATGTTCAGCCCACAGAACTGTTAGTTGAATCATTTTTTTAAAAAAAAAACAGAAAATGTGGTTTTGTTATGCTTTAAGTATTTATCTGCATTGCCAAATGTAACCAGATGCTCAATAAAACTAGACAAATAGCCACAAAGCTAAAGGCCTCGTTATTCTTTCAGTGTTCTTTCCATCCCATCAGGTTCCTTGCAGAAATTAAGTGATAGCAGTCATCCTTCTTTGTGCTCAATTTATCAGTGCTTTTTATGTTCTTAAGCATTAATGCTGTTTCAACAGTAATGGGTTGTTGCATTTCCTTGCACTTGATCTTGTTTTTCAAGAAAAGGAGGAAATGTTCATTTCTGAAATTTATCCTTCCTTCTATAAAGCTTGGTTTCTTACTGGTTCTGAAGATAGATTTCTACACAAATGTATATCAAAGACTGTTCAATTTACACTGTGGACTGCCTACTGTTGTCAAGGTTGGACCCCACATGCGAGTGTATTAAAAAAATTCTTGTTATATTGTATCACTAATCATATTGTAGACAACTCTTTTTCCTTAGTGAAAACAGCTTCTTGAAATGCAAACTTTGCTTTTACTGAGTCTGCACTTGCAAACTTGCTGATCCCTGACTTGGTTTGGTACTATGTTTACAAATTAAAATTTTCAGTATTTCTGAAGAATGTCTTTTATACCTACTCTTATCTGCTAAATAAAAAAATATTTTACAGACAGAATTAGCAAGACTATTTCACTTTGACTCTAGGAGACTTCATATAACTTGTCTAGGTTTGAGCTACATATATGTAGCTGTGATATTGGTACACTGAATCTTCTGACAGTCTGTAGTGACTCCACACTACAAAGGGAATAAGTAAATTTCACTAAGAAATATTAATCTGTTGCTTACAGATATCCAGATCTTCTACTACTTTAAGCTGGAGAAATCATTACTGGAGACTCTACACTGATGTAGTGAAGTGATTTTTACTCTGTTGTTAATCTCTGGATTATCCCAATCATATTGCTGGAAATGGTCTTATTTTTCTGTAAAACTTTATGAAATGTGAAGATCAGATCTGTGTATAATCAGTTGAGGCAAAGCTAAGATCTATACTCTGTGATTTGCTCTTCACGTAGTAATTTACTGCCTAAGTTTCACTCCTATTAAGGGTTCCCTAATAGTCACCCAGGTTTCCTCACAGAGGAAATCCCTAGGTACCTGGGGATCTGGAGTAAGTCTAAGACCTGCTTATGGGCTGAATCTCTACTGAGGATATCCACTCCAAAGATGGTATTCTACAGCCCATCAGCTTTTACGTATTCAGGTCCTGCTTTTAGTTTACCTAGAGTAATATCTTTACCATACGTATTAAGCAAAACTACCTTCTCAGTAGTATTAAAGTTGTAGACTTCTAGCAGGTGATGCTTCCTTCTGCACCTTTTGGGTAATAGAGAAATACTTGGGTTTTCATTGTTTATTGATATTTTCATGTTGTAACTATAATTCCATTGAATATGACGCAATAATTTAATAATGGCTCCATATACCAACAGATGCTGAAAACAGAAATGGCACCAGTCTTTTTTACTAGTTAATCTCTGCCTTATTTGTACTCTTTGTTTCATTGTTTACATTTCTATCTAAGATTTCAGGTGGCATGGCTTAATCATTCCATTCCTGATTTTATGAATATGAAGATGTTTCTGTATTCATGGAAACACTTACTAGTAGATTCCTACATGTGCCTATACCTCAAAACTGCACCCCCCCCGTTAGAATGCTTATTCAAACTAATATTTTGTAATCATCAGTCATCATCAATTCAAAAAACTTACCATTACTTCGGTTCTAATTTTACTTATGTTCTCTGCCCATGCTTGCCTCTTGTGCATATCCACATAGACATCTCAAAATGCCATTTAAAAATGACTTAATCCCATCAAGTGGGGTTTTTTTGTATAGACAGTGTATTTTTACCAATAATAAAAAGTATGGTTAGCAAAGCTTAAATAAGCGCTTGCATTTATTCTCTATATGCTACCCATTGTTGAAAAATGCTTTAATACTACACTCTGAGAAGGGCTTTCCCCCCCCCTTAAATATGTCACTACAACGAAGACAGTATTTTTTATAAAGTATGTCAGAAAGAAGTACTTATGAACAGAAAACTTACATTGGGTAAGTTAGGGCATACTAAGAGCAGTATGATTTAATTAAATTAGTACTTTCTCTAATTTCCTTTTGCTGTCTAATGTCATTGAGGAATGAGTAAAGATAAAATGATACCAAGATACTCAACTTACACTATTCTGGTTTTTCTCTTTTCTTGCATAGGCTATCCACTCTGTGGCTTGGCATCATGAAGGAAAGCAATTTATTTGTAGTCACTCAGATGGTACCTTGACCATATGGAATGTAAAATCTCCTACCAAACCATTCCAGACAATCACTCCACATGGTAAGATGAGAATGGATACCCACTATGTTTGACAGCTCTCAAAACACAGAGAACTTACTTTTTAGTAGAAGTCTGTTTTGCAAAACCAGGTTTTAAAAATGTACTTACAGCACAAGTAAGAAACTTTCCTTATATCAAATTATGATTATTCCTATAAAAATAAAGAAGTCTTTATGAAATAAGAATCCAAATCAGTGTGGTTGTGTCTAAATCTCTGAACTTTGATTGCCTTTCACATAATGGCATTGATCTGAAAACTAACTAATGCATATTTTGCAGGGCTTGCTTTTTGCTTGACATTATAATCCCATATGTTGTTTAAAATACATATAAGCAAGCATCTGTTTGATGTATAAATGTGTAGATTACCGTATAAATCCTTGGAAAGGCTTGTAACAAAGTACGACTAGCATCTGGTAAGATGTTCCCACTTCTGAGAAGTCTTACATTAATGTTAATCTAGGAAATTAACATTACATGTTGTTCTTCTGTGAAATATGCTGCTGCTCTTCAGAAATGTTCTATACAAATGCCAGGTTTACATGGTGTGCATGTGTCCAAGTCATGTTAGCAGCTTATTTACCTCAGATTCATAGGTGTAAATGTAACAGTGAGGATAATCTGTGAGGTTATAGTTGTAGTACTAGATGCTATAGTTAAGCATCCCTGTTTACCTGAGTGTCCAGCAAGTCCATGTTTACTGTGCTGGCTGTGGACTAGAGTAGATAAAGGAAGCTGTAGATTTCTGTATGATCCTGTAGCAGTCAAAAAATAGAGCCTGCTACAGTAGTAGTAAAACCAGTTAGGCAAGACTAACTTTAATGTTTTGGCTTCTTCTAATATGCATTTTTATTTTGATCTTGGGCTGCAAATTAAATTTTCTGCCGAACTCTGTAGTTGCATCACATTATCAATATTCAGACAGAAAAGACACATATTTGCACTGTACTCTTAATTTCAAACCAACAGAAACCAGCAACAACAAAAAACCCCTAAACCTAAGTGTTCTGTGTTGGTGTGTTGAGAGTTTTGGCAAATCTTTAATGATATCATTTCAAGGCATGCACTGTAATTGTTGGAGATGTTGAATATATGTTTCTATGAATGTTCTACTTTGCAAGTTGCATAGTAAATTTCATAATTTGCCATTATGTTATGGAACTGTAAGATTAATGTAAGAAAATAATTCACTTTAGGAAAGCAGCTGAAGGATGGAAAGAAGCCAGAACCCTGCAAACCTATCCTTAAGGTGGAATATAAAACAACTAGAGCTGGGTAAGACTTGTTTCATATGCAAAATTAATGTATGTAAAATAAACACAGCTCTCCAGGAAGGTACTTGGTTTCCCAGTTGTTGGGGTAAACATCCTGATGGCACTGAACTATGGTAAATAATAGCTGTAAGGGCTAATAGTTTTGGTAAATCAGATATTGCTGAGTAAACTACAAAAACATACGTTAACAAATTACTATAGACAAACCTTAACTTAAGTAGAGATACTGCTAATGCATTATCTATGTGCTTCTTCCATGCTGCTAAACTCAGCTGTATTTTTGCTTAATCTTTTGAGACTATTAAAGGAAACTTGGCTGATAAAGCACAGAAGGCTCTAAAGCACAGACCTGAAAAACTGAACTTTGACAAATAGTAGCCTGATGCAAATATTCTAAATTCTGAATGTGTTCCTCCCCAAAAAACATTAATGACAGAAGCTTTTTGGTAGAGTGCAGTAATTTATGCAGTGAATTGTGCCTAATTATGTACATTGAAAATGTAACAAAGCAATAATTGCAACAAGAGGCTCAGATGGAATGACAGTATCTTAAGTTGCGTATTTTGTTACTGAGACTGCAGTTAAGATTGAAGTATTTAATGAACTGTGTGGAATTTTTTATTTATGGTTCTAAAGTAATTTGTAGTGTAGTATAGATAAAATATGCATAGAATTATAGAATCATTTTGGTTGGAAAGACCTTTAAGATAATCAAGTCTAACTGTTAACACAGTACTGCCATGTCACCACTAAACCATTTCCCTAGGCACCACATCTGCGTGTCTTTTAAGTACCTTCAGGGATGGTGACTCAGGCACTTCCCTGGGTGGTCCCTTTCAGTGCCTGGCAACCTTTTCTGTGAAGAAATCTTTTTCTAATATCCAATCTAAACCTCCCTGGTGCAACTTGAAGCTGTTTGCTTTTATCCTATCCCCAAGCCTGTAGCATTGCATGGGGTAGTTGTGATCCAAGCACAAGACCTGGCACTTGGCCTTGTTGAGCCTCATACCACTGACCTTGGCCCATTCATCTAGCCTTTCTAGATTGCTCTGTAGAGCCTCCCTGCCTTCAAGCAGATAAACACACCTGCATAACTTGGAGTCATCTGCAAACTTTGAGGGTGCCCTCAATCCCCTTATCCAGATTATCAATATTAAACAGAACTGGCCCCAGTACTGAGCCCTGGGGAACACCACTTGTGGCTGGCCACCAACTGCATTTAACTGCAGTTGCTTTATTCAGCAAGGTGTATGGCCATCCAAGCTATGTGCAGACATTTTCTCGATGAGAATGCTATGGGAAACAGTGTCAAACTGTACTAAATTCTAGATATTCGACATCCACAGCCATTCCCCTATCCACTAAGCGGGTCACCTTGTTGTAAAAGTAGTTTAGGTTAGTCAAGCAGGACCTGCCTTTCATAAACTCATGCTGACCAGGCCTGATTGCCTGGTTATCCTGTATATGCTGCATGATGGCACTCAAGATGATCTGCTTCGTAACCTTCACTGGCACCAAGGTCAGACTGGCAGACCTGTAGTTTCATGGATCCTCCTTCTAGCCGAGGTTAGCAAATGTGAGAGTCACATTTGCTAACCTCCAGTCCACTGGGACCTCCCCAGTTAGCCAGAACTGCTGACAATGATAGAAAGTGGCTTGGTGAGCAGAGAAACCTGTTCAGCTATTTGTAAAAGTTGAATTTTTTTCCTATATTTTTAACTTTCTTGTTTTCATTTCCTTTCCAGGCATTCAGATCTATAGAATATTGTTACTTAATTGGTGTAGAATAGTTTTCTACTACATGTTGATATATCCATATGTGTAATACCCATGGCTTTGTGTATTTTTTTTTTGTAAAAGTGAGCTTAGTAGAAATTTAAGACTGTAGCTAATTCCCAGATGCGTGAACATTTGTGATCAGTTGGAAAGCCATATTTTACTGGCAGCAGCCTACATCTGTCTGCATGTTCCTTTCTCAACTGAAATGTCAAAACCTGATCTAAAGAAAGATACAGATAACCAAAAGTAGTCTCCACTTCAGCAAGCTACCATTTCTGCATTCAAAAGCCTTCTGTTATGAATAGTCATTCAGAAGGAAAAGATTAGTTCAAAGCTTGTTCTATGCAAGTATAATATTACACGTGAAAATTAATTGCCTTTTCACACAGTTTAAAGAGGAGTTTATTATAGTATAATTCCTAAGAACACATAGCTGTTTGGGGAGACTACTTTCTCCTAGGGTGGGCTTTTTTGTGTTACACGTCTCATTTTCCAGTGTTCATTCAAACTGAATACTTTGATGCATTTCAATTTAACATTCTCTCTAATAGTTTCTCACCTTCAGTGTACTTCTAAATCTGTAACTGTTGTCATACTCTTCCAAAGCAAAGAAGAAGAATAAAAAAAAAAACAACCAAAACACAAAACTGCAACACAAAAAATGACTTGCACTGTGGTGGTGAAGCAGTGCACTGAAAATCTCGATTCATTTACTGCTACGTGCACTTCAGTTTTAATTGTAATCTTCTTACAAGAATTTTAAGGCAAGGAAGAACTACCTTTCAATGCTTAAAATTTTTATTTCTTTTTTTTTCTTTACCAGTTGAAATAGATTAGGTATGAACATGATAGAATTTTGACTTTTAGCTGAGGCTCTGTCATCTGTTGTTCATGGTTTTATTTCTGTAGCACACAGGAGAATCATTAGTGGATAGTACCAATCTTTTTCTAGCTACTGAAGGAATATGAGAAACAAATGAAATAAACTTGTTTCTATAGCAATCTACTCTGTTTGTTACCTGTTTTTCAAAAACAAATCAAAAAAGCCCATATAAAAGAAAACAAAACTGAAAAGCTTACAATATATTTAAGAGGTACTGTTTAGTATGTATATTTCACTTGTTTATTGTGAAAAAGTTAGCAACAGTTCCATGTTCACTTTTTCCATACTCTATGTGCAACTTTAACATCTTTCTGTCACCCCTTCTTTCTTGCTTCTCCCTTACCCAGAGTCTTTTAGGATCTAGGCTTGTTTCAGTATCTCCTCATGTGGAAGACACTTCATTTATGTGATCATACTTGTTTTCTTCACTGCTTCTAGTTCTAATTAACTTTGTTTTGAGAAAAGGTATCTAGAACCACACAGAAGGAAGGAACATAACTGATTATGAGTTGTAGTATTCTTTCTACTCTTGTAGCTCTTATTAATCCAGTTACTTTCATCCATTACGTTTTACATATTGTGAAGCTGAAGTCTAGGAAACAGTAGGACATCAGGCTTGTTCTTGTTGTTATAGAACCATAGAATCATTAAGGTTGGAAAAGACCTCTAAGATCATCAAGTCTTACAGACTACTTATTTATCTTTGAAGTTTTTTATTTGGTTTTGATTTTTTTCACTCTACTGCAGATAGTGGCTGTGAAGTCTCCAAAAGCAAAGTTGTTTACCCTACAGCCATAGTATGTCTGTAGCTTTTATTTCTGTGAGAATATATGTAGAAAGATTGCTATTGACAGTCATCCTGTACCCGGGCTAGGGAATTTAAAAGGCAAGTTCTTGGTATATTCCCTAAGCAAACTGGAATAATTTTCCAACCCTAGACCATAATGTCATTGTTCTCCAGCCATTTAAGTTCATCTGAAATACTCCATCTCTTTGAGTTCCAAAGATAGGTTACCTTTTGAGCTTGCTGAAATGGTTTCTATGTTGCATTTTATGCATACTTTTCAAATTAAAGTGAATCTAGAGAAGCTCTTGAGCTTCCTAATGCCATTTCCCACCCTCCCAGATGCATTCTCTTTAGAATGTTTACTTTGGTATTAGTATTATGGTAAAACTGCCCAAGCTTATTCTTCACTGCTAGAGCTCCATTTAATAGAAATTACAGCTCAAAGGTCTCCCTATAAAACATAATCGAAAAGGTTATTGTCTTGGTAGCTAATGCAGCTGTCATTGACTAACGTAGAGCAGTACCTCTTAGCAAGATGGTTATATAATTGGGACTAGGAGTTTACAATAATAATGAAGCCTCCAGATAAGTAAGAGTTCTTGATCTTTTAGTTTAGTTTGAATAGTACCATTTTGTTGTGAGAGCTTGTTGGTTCAAAAGCACACTTCCCGAAATGAATTTGCAATTTATGTTCACTACTACTTCAAGATTTCCAGTTCTGAGCTAAACTAACTCTTGAAGTCTTTTCCACCTTTATTGACTTCTTGATCGACTTTTTGACAAATTCTTCCATGGTCTGAAAAGGAAGCCAACTGGTACCAGCAGCCTGACTTCTGTGTGTATTGTTCTCTCACGACTGGATTGCCAGAAACTGGCTGGTATTTGGCAGTTTATTTCTAAAATTGAGCGGAAACATTCTCCAGCGTTGTGAGCCACTTCACTCTCAGTTGTTCTATGTTTTCATGGAATCAGGTTTTTCAGTGTATGTTTTCTGCGTTTTTTTCGATGAAACCCTTTAGCAATTTTTTTAATAGTGTTCCCCAAGTGATTTTACAGATTTAATGGATGAGGAAATTAATGTAAAGGGATTGCTTCCAAACTTGTTGAAGCAGAACTGATTCATAGAAGAAACTGTTAGCAGCTGCTAAAAATGCTGTGTAGCAATTCTCTGAGCTGAGCACTGCTTTTTGTTACAGTTTTTCCACTGTTTCAGGTAGGTAACATGTAACTATCAAAGTTGGATCAATCTCATCTGTTATGTAAATCCATGGTATAAATGTATAAATCCATGGTTACATGAAAATATGAAAANCATTTCTATTTAACATTTATATGCACTAACCTTTTAACATGTATCACAACTGAAGGACAACACTAAGTAATTACAAAACACACAGCTTGTGCTCATGATAAATCCATGGTTACATGAAAATATGAAAAGTTCACAGCCAAACCTGTATTAGGCTTTTTGGCACACTAAAGTTGACTTTAACCTTTGATTCATCTGTGAAGAAATTGTGTGACAGTTCTGTATAACCTATTCTTAGCTCTTCTATTCTTTGCTTTGTAAGGATACAGACCCTGGCAAGCCTGCCCAAAGATATAAAACCTGGAGAAACCAACACGCAGTTTTCACTGTAATGTGTGAAACTTAGAAAATGAAGTTTGCAGCTTTATTTTCAGTTTGCTTTGGTGAACTCAAGTCTAATAATTACTGCAAATTGTCCTGGCAGCATTACTGTTTAAAAAAAGCTAATGACTATGTAGATTTTAAAAAATTGCAATAAATTGTTCCAGTACAATGAGACACTGCAAATACATCACACTAGTGTTTCTTTCTTCATTGCCATCCTGAAAAATTCAAGTTTGTTCTTCTCCTGAAATTACTTCACGGACCTTACCATATCAGATTGTGTGAAGTTCTAATATGAAGAATTGAGATTTAATGAAATTTGGTGGATATCTTACTGCTTTTCTAGAAACACACTTTCGGCCACTCTTGGAGGCAGGATATTGAACTTGGTGGACCCATGGTCAAATTTATTGCCATTGCTTTAAGGTCTCTTCCTCAACCAGCAGAACTCCTTGATTCTATCAATTCTTCAGTCTTAGGACTTTCCAAAGGATCAGGCAGATTCTGAAATTGTAGAAACTGAAAGCTTCTCTCAGTCTGCTTTGCCTTCAGTGCTATGAACACAGAGCACATTTCATCCAAGCCTTAAACTCATTATTTAGTTCATGCATGGACATAAATGAAACACTTCATACACAGGGATTTCAAGAAGAAATATGTACCTAATCTGTCACATTTTTTTTCAAATGCTGACTAGTAAAAGCTGTTTAGATAGTATGGGAAATATGGTGTTATTTGAAAAGATAAAAAAATAAAATCTCTTTGGCCTCCTTCACAGTGTCAGGATGGCTATTTTCCCTACAAATTTTCTCCAGATACTGACATGCTACCTGCTTCCAAGGTAGACATGAAGGGTAGGATTCCTACCTAAACTGAGCATAAAACTAGATCAGATGAATTTCACACTCGTATCTACTTTTCTTCCACAAATATAACCTGGAATTTGAGGCAATAATCAATAATAGGTTAAATTTCTTGGGCTGTGTACTTTAAAACAGTAAGTCTGTTTATTAATAGATACTACACTCTATTTTAAACAAGCAGTATTAAAATGAGTGACTTCTGATAGTTGGGGAAGAAAATACCTAGTAAAACAAATATATATTTACTTCATATTGTTTTTCAATAAATGAAATACTTAACTGTATATTATGTGCTTGTTGGAGAAAATGTGGATGCATCTAAAAATATGTTTCTGCAAAGACTTCTAAAAAATTTTTGAATTGAAGCTTCTAATATCTTTTTGCAAGATTAGAATAAACATTTTTTTTCTTTGCTAAACATTGACATTTAAATATGCAGTAGGAGTAGTCTGTGACATAGTACTTCTTTGAATTTTGTGCCGGAGAGGAAATGAGTAAAATGTCTAGACTAAATGTGTGAGGAGACAACTATGGACACTTAACGTATGTCCCGGCTTCTAAGAAGATGTTAGGTCTTTGAAGCTTATCAAGCAGCTGGTTGCTTATCCAAGACAGTCATGTTACTATGACTGCTAAATTACTTTTTGCTGTTTGCAAAATTATTCATCCTTCAAAATTTAGGGTAATTCTGTACAGGAAGTAAGTGGGACTATCTCTTCCTGATCCTGCTGAAATGTTTTATATCGTAGATAAATGGTGCTACTGGAAAATCTGAATCTGCAGCTCAGTAGGAAAAAAAACAATTCTCAAGTTTAACGAAAAAATCTCATCTTGACAAACAGCTGCAAAGAGTGGTTAAATAAGCAATGTAGAACAAAAGGTTTCGAAAAGACATCTGACTTGAGTTGTAGTCTTCTAAATCTTGGTTTTTAAGTTTTGAAACATATAGCCAAGCTACACATTGAATGGAGAGCTGGTTTGTGTTATTCTGAATGTATCTCTGCTTAATGATATCTCATTGAATTTCATTATAAGGTTGCAAAAACTGTCCAGTCTCTTTTAACATATTATCTTGGCTTGATCCTAAATGCCTCTGCTTTATTCCAGGGAGCCTTTCATCATTCTCTCAGGAGGCTTGTCCTATGACACTGTAGGAAGAAGACCCTGTTTAACAGTTATGCATGGGAAAAGTACTGCTGTGCTAGAAATGGATTATTCCATTGTTGATTTTCTAACCCTCTGTGAAACACCCTATCCTAATGGTAGGCTCTGTAAAGATTTTTCTCAGTACTTCGATCTCCCCTGTCTAGAGTTTTGTACCATCAGAATATTTGTTCTGTTTTATCTCTGGGGATCAGACTGCAGCAGCAACCTCTTATTCCTATTGTCTGAAGTACATTTTACTTCCCGAAGCATCGTAGTAGGATAGTTCACTATAAAACCTATTTTGCTTCTAGAACCATGCCAGCTACTGGTTGCATGTGTTTTCCTTTCTAATCCAAAAAGTGTGTACAGACAAAAAGTAGCGTTACAATTTTAAGCTGTAGTTACTACAGCAGGTGTGTTTATCAGTATTTGAGCACATAAGACCTTTTCAATCAGTGCTAAATCTTGATCAGCATTTGTGTAGTACTCTTAACTTTTAGTGACTTTATTCATTCCGATACTTACATGAAGTTCATCGCTAACCTGTAATCTCC